>NLAD01000680.1:0-11645 GCA_002370245.1 Metschnikowia sp. 04-226.1
AAGGATGACTGACTACCTGACCGACTTCATTGTTAAAGAAAAAGAATAAAAAGAAAAAAAAAAAGAAAGAAAAAAAAAAAAATAGAAAACAAAAAAGACTGGGACAATGGCGACATTGAACCAGAAAAAAAATGTTGCTAGTTGTTGCTTAGGAATTGATTGATAAAAATAATAGATATAGAGAGTAAAATTAGTAGAACGATATGACTACAGGACAGGATAATTACTGGATACTGTAATGAAATTGTGACTGCTGTTTGATGGACTACGAAGGAATTGCTACTGTTGCTTCTGTTAAATTGCTTCTCGAGGAACGCTTCCCACTTATCTCCGTGGAAGTTGTACCTGTTAATTCCTCCAAGTATATAGATGGGTGATTTTCAGCTGACAATCACAGACTTATATACAAATTAAAATAAGGTAGTAGGTTTGAACAGGTACAGACAGATAATAAACACGTAAATTTATGGGTGTAAACAAGAAAGGAACTACGTTTAACTCATGAAAATAAGGAATATTAAAAAATAGGTAGATATATGGGTATACTACCATGGTAATAATGTAAGCCTACTCTGCGTAACCAATTAAAATATTGACCGAACTCTCACTAATTGATGTATACTCTCACTAATTCTTTTACTGATTTTGTCACTGATTCTTTCTAATGAACCATCAGCCACTCAAGCCTATATTGCAGTCTGGATTTCACTATGGGAAGCCACCACGAAAAAACAGAACTAATTATGTACTGGATGCACCAAAAGCTCTAACATTTCTTTCCTTTAATTTCTTCTTCAAGCCTCTCCTTAAGCTTGAGTGTCTTTATACAAGCTTTAATATATTTAGCATATATATGAATTCTTGTGAAACTCTACTACCTAATTAGCAATCCCCTCACTGTGCATCTTTGAATAGAGGAGTGTTACTCAAATAAAACTTAGAAGCAAAGCTAAATGGCTGCATGATGATTATGAAACAAGTTAGGCTCTATAAATCCCTATGGTTCGCTCTTCGAGTGATAGTAGTACTATTTAGTGGCTTCAGTGAAGAGTCATTTTAGTTAGCAGTATTAAAATGGTAGTAGTAGTAGTAGCAGAGTAGTAGTAGTAGTAGTAGCAGAGTTGTAGTAGTAGTAGTAGCAGAGTTGTAGTAGTAGTAGTAGAGAATAGAGGATTTCCTTTGTATAGCTTTACTGGGTCTGGCTGTAATATAAAGCACGACGCATGGCATTATTCAATTACTAGTGCATGCATTGATTAAGCAAAAATCCTTGACTTTCGATGTTGGTGGCCGGAATTGGCACCAACTTCCAGAGGGCTCGCGCACCCGGACACTCCTAGATATATTCCAATGCCAAAGCTACAAGTGGCGATTTTTGTTACTAATCGGTTATGTATATTTGATCAAATTAATGGTAAAAATTATTACCCATGTTTATTTTATGCAGCAGGTGGGTTCCGAAGTGAGTTCCGAGGGAGTTCCGAGGGAGACCGGATATGGTGCGAGATCCGGTGTGGGTTGGGTGAGACCCGGGCGAACAAGCCCAAGCCTGCACGCAGCACCAGTGGCGCTCAGTGAGCGCTCATAAAACACCCCCCAGGACTCTATTATAAAGCATACTGGACCAACAAACACCACCATACGCCTAGTTTCTTCTAAACAATTACTTCTCGATTGAAACTTGATCCCCATAAAAGCATCCCTGCGAAATTTCAGCTAAAAAATTTCATCATCCAATGAATACGATTGCTGACCAATACACATACGCAGCACAGCTGAAGGTGCACGACGAATATGCCTCTGCTTTGGGCCACGGAAGCTCTTTACAGCCACAGTTGGCGCCCACCATCCAAGTGCCGCCAATTTCCATGCCCGCGGAGTTTTTGCGGGCTCATACCGATGATGCATCCAACCCAGATTGCAAAATCAAGATAGCACATGGTACAACCACGTTGGCGTTCCGGTTCCAAGGCGGAATTGTGGTTGCGGTCGACTCCAGAGCCACGGCGGGTAATTGGGTGGCGTCGCAGACCGTCAACAAAGTGATTCGCATCAATCCTTTCTTGTTGGGAACTATGGCTGGAGGTGCAGCCGACTGTCAGTACTGGGAGACGTGGCTTGGAACTCAGTGTCGGCTCCACGAGTTGCGGGAGAAGGAGCGTATTTCCGTGGCCGCTGCGCTGAAGATCCTAGGTAACTTGGTCTACCAATACAAGGGCATGGGCTTGTCAATGGGAACCATGGTGTGTGGCTACACGAAGAAGGAGGGCCCCACGATCTACTATGTGGACTCCGACGGAACGCGGTTGAAAGGCGATGTGTTCTGTGTCGGATCGGGCCAAACTTTTGCTTATGGAGTGTTGGACTCCGAGTACAAGTGGGACTTGTCCGTGGAAGATGCATTGTACTTGGGTAAGCGGAGTATCTTGGCGGCCACGCACAGAGACGCGTACTCCGGCGGATCTATCAACTTGTACCATGTGACGGAAAAGGGATGGGTGTACCATGGCAACCACAACGTGGGCGACATTTTCTACGATATCAAGGAGAAGGAAAAGTCGTTCAACAATGTCGACGGTTAATTGGGATAAAAGTGGAGTAGTGAAGAACACCAATGTAATGAAGAAAAGCATGGAGTGCTGTGAAGAACAGCTAAGAAGCGCTGTTGGATATTGAGTAAGAGTTCAGGGGATTGTCAACACTTCAAGAACATGATGTAAGTCCATTCGAAGATCACGCGACAACAGAAAGATTGTTTGGGGTTGATCAACAAAAGAGGATGTTACACGAATCAACAGAATGCAAGCTAATTCTCTGATATTGGGAGAAAAGGTTAGGCTGATGCTCAAGGCGATCAACTGAAGACTATGTTACAAGCGATCAATAAATTAGAGGTTAATGTTTCAATTGGCCAATAGGATGTGTTGTTAGTGATTCAGAGAGGATCTGACTGATCTGGAGAAGATGAGTAAAGAGAAACAAGCCAATGTTCGAAGAGCTCAACGGAAACAACACACTATTCTGGAATTGACCGGAAGCATTTCTGAAATTTACGAATAGAACGTTGTGAAGTCAATCGAAAGAGCATTTCTAGAGCATATAAATAACATAAATATGGTCTCAATCCGGATAACTCACCTTCGAGATCTTACTACGAGGAGGCATACAAGCATTGATTTGCAGTCACCTGATCTCATCACCAAACACCTCCTCCTACTTCACTCAGTGAATATTCCTGATCTCGTGACTACCAACATGGCTTCTATGGCTTGTCTGCAGTTCCCTGCCCCTAAAGTAATACATTCATCGTATCATCATAGCATACACGACAAGCAATATATGATCACTATCGTACTATAAGGCAGTCGCACTCAGTCGCCTCAGTCAGTCGCACTCGCAGTGACCGTGTATAGGGCTCGAGCCCTAAGTCGTGCACAGGCCACTTCCCGCGCTCTAGTACAATAAAATTTTTAACCCCAATTTTCACTACTACAACCATCCCATCATGTCCGCTCAAAACCCTATGCGTGAGTTGCGTATCGAAAAATTGGTCCTTAACATCTGTGTCGGTGAGTCCGGAGACAGATTGACCAGAGCCTCCAAGGTTTTGGAGCAGTTGTCCGGTCAGACCCCTGTGCACTCCAAGGCCAGATACACCGTCAGAACTTTTGGTATCAGAAGAAACGAAAAGATCTCTGTGCACGTGACCGTCAGAGGCCCTAAGGCTGAGGAGATCTTGGAGAGAGGTCTCAGAGTCAAGGAGTTCCAGTTGAAGAAGAGAAACTTCAGTGCTACTGGAAACTTCGGTTTTGGTATCGATGAGCACATCGACTTGGGTATCAAGTACGACCCAGGTATCGGAATTTACGGTATGGACTTCTACGTTGTGTTGGGCAGACACGGAGCCAGAGTTGCCAGAAGAAAGAGAGCCAGAGGTGTCATTGGTAACTCCCACAAGACCAACCAGGAGGAGTCCATTGCTTGGTTCAAGCAAAAGTACGATGCTGACGTTTTGGAGAAGTAAGTATTAGAATAATCGAAACATGCTACTGTAATGGTCCAAGAAAATGTTATTGTATACTATTGTATTGTTAACAAGTTACGGATATACTGTTATAGGCATCTCCATATTCAAGTCCTACAATCAAAGTACTGCATATAAGAGGCGAGAATTCCATAAACTATGTAATACATATTTGTTGCATATAAATGTTCGGGATCTTCATCTTTTGAGCAGAAGTTTACCACTGAAGCAGTCTTGAGGAGTCGTTATAGAGTATATGTATACATATATATATTTAAAGTAGTAGTGTAGAGTAGTAGTATTATTGACCATGACCGGCATATAATATACCTCTATTGCCTGCATCCAGAAAAGGCCACCGGGTCTGCAAGTGTCTAATATTGATAATATTCGATCAGATTAAGTGATAATAACTTGTTTCAGTCTACTAAAATTTAATCGACCAACGGAGGCTTTCCATTCCCGAGGTAGTGCGCGACTCATAGAGAATGACATGACCAATGGCGGTATTGAGCACAATCAAAAGATCTGGCAAGGATCATGTATTTATTATAAATATAAAATTTGAATTGGCTCCTGTATTTAGCACCAACGACATTTGGAAATTGCTGCCGATGGTCCCTAGCATTAAGATGATGATGTCACTTCATATAGTGAGCATTGGCAGTTGTCCAACTCCAAACACTGGTAACATAATTTAATAAGTACCGAAAAAGGCAAATGCAAGCCAATTAAAAATTGATCCATCCATTAATTGTAAAATAGCATGATCATACAATGAGGCCTTGCTAAGTAGGCGGATGGTTTGTAACATGTCTATATGCAGTACGCGCAATAAAGAAATCTTAAACTTGCAGAAAAACGATTCAACAAATCAGTTGCAGTCCCCAGAAGAGATAAATTGAAACCTAGGAACTTAGAATCTTAGAATCTATGCTTTTTTTTCTTGGGGGTTGGTTGTTGTGGAGTGGGAGGTACGGATGTCGGCTGCCATCGATATCATCGCACACCGGCTTTTCTCCACAGCATGTCCAATCCTCCCCCAGATTACCTACCATGTATGTTTTTTCCGCAAGAAAAGAGTCATAAGCAACTACTAACAACAGATATTGATGGAGATATAACTCCGCAGGAAAGGGCCGCAGCAGAGCTCTTGGTGGCTACAGAACTAGCGTCTCTTCCTCCCACTAAACTAAGTGTTCACCCAAATACATCTGATGATCACTCAAAAACATCTGGTGAACCCTATAAAACATCTATGTTCATGCTGGTCTTGATGCAGGATATCGAAGAGTATGAAAAGATAAACGAAAATAATGGCCCGTTGCCGGACTCCATCATCCCCCCGGTGATTGATCTTCGGAGGTACCACGACTTTTCCCTGGATTCGCCCGACTACAGAGC
Source organism: Metschnikowia sp. 04-226.1 (assembly GCA_002370245.1). Classification (NCBI taxonomy): domain Eukaryota; kingdom Fungi; phylum Ascomycota; class Pichiomycetes; order Serinales; family Metschnikowiaceae; genus Metschnikowia; species Metschnikowia sp. 04-226.1. Next base: position 5,429 of record NLAD01000680.1, read on the forward strand.
CATGTACACGGCAGTATCGTACGCAGTACTCCGGGAACGATCTTCAAGATTGCAGCTTCAAAACGTGGGGGATTTGGCCGTAATAGGAAAACTGCTAAATGCAGGATTGGCCAATGTGGCCAAAATACAAGAGGCTGAGATCTCCCGCAAAAGAAATGCTCTAGAAGAAGTGCATAATCTTCGTGCTTCCAAGCAGCAAAGGTTTGCTCCTGTACATAGCCATTTGAACAGCAGGTGGAAGAATGGCATCAGGTCCATGGTGGATCTGGCCATGGAATGAACAAAAAAAGAGGTGTTTACTAAGAGGCATTGATAAGGATGTTAAAGAATTGTGAAGTAGAATTAAAGAATTTGTATTTTATCAATTGGGGCATTTATTTTCTTTTATTCTCTTCCTTAGTATTAGTTTCAAGAAAATCAAATTCTTTTCTCGTATTTAAATCATGAAAAAATCTTACTATTCCGTGGAGTACATTTTAGTATGATAGAGTAGCATAGACACTCAGAAGAGTATTACCCATATTTGGAGATATCAAGAATAACAAAAGAGCCTGGATGATGGCCTAACTAGGAGGAATCAATATGGTTAACACAATTTACTGTTGGTTGTTTTCTGAATAGAAACTTTCTAATGAAGAGAGGGATAACTCAGTGTAGGTCAAATGCTCTATATCAAGAAGTTGAATTAAGCGATAAAATTGTTAGTGGAGACAATTTTCTTCTAGACCCACTAGAATCCATCTCGTACATGTAATCAGGAGTGTGATTAGACTTAAAAAACTGGGCACAGAAGATCTGACAGAGGCAATCTCACTAGAATGCTACTCCATTCTGACTAGATTGACCATTCCGGCCTGAATAAGAAATCTAGATCATCAGACTCCGAGATTTCAAGGCAGTGATGCATAGTTGTATAGAATCACCATGTACCATTCAGTATACTAGTATAGTATCAGTATTGCTTCAGCACAGCAGCCGTCAGTATAGTATTACCAGCCTGTACCAGTCAGTATAGTATAGGGATACCAGTCACAGTGTATATGAATAATGCCTATTTAGATTCATTTCATGCATCTAGCAGTAACAACTTGTGGGTAATTGTGATGGTTCCGCCCTATTCAAGTTAATCAAGAAGATGTCTTGTATATAACAGTCTTGTTGCCAAAATTGGTAGTTTTTCAAAAATGTTCGTAGTCTAATGGCCATTGTAACTCAATAGAAATATAGAGTAGGCTTAAAATACCTTATGTACAGTGTACTACCCATCTAAGAACACCAATGTCTGTCAGTATAGTCAGATGCCAATAGTGTAATCAAATACCAGTATATAGTCAAATACCAGTATATAGTCAAATACCAGTATATAGTCAGATAACAGTATCGCACCATCATCTCTCGATTTTCCTTAGCTTCACGTCAGTTTTTGAACTGCCCACATTGATGATCCGGGGACATCCTTCCCGATGCCTTTCCTGCACAACGCACTCATGGCAGTAGTAGGCCTGGGAGCCCAGGTCGGGGCCCTCGCCAAAATGGGTGCTGCATAGAACACACCGATGCGCCAAGTGTCCAAACGAACATCCATCACAGACATACACCTTGGCCTGCGGCTTAACAAACGAGTCACACATTGGACACTTGCCGTCGCACTGCACACAGAGCATGCCCACCCTACTGCCCGGCCGCTTCATGCACTGCACCAAGTCATATTGATGTCTGGACATGATGAAGGTAACAGAGTATAGGTATACGCGGGTGAGTGAACCGTGAACAGGTATTAAATGTAGGTGAGCAGGTAATTAATAGAGGTCAAGAAGTAAATGCAGGTTGCCGGAGATGAGATGGTCGATGTGCGAAGAGTGCGGTGTGGGGCACGTGACTCGCCAGCTCACTCCACTCATCTTATCAACTCATCAATTCTCAGTTAACCTACTATCAACATCCGTTAAACATCTGCTGATCATATTCACATTGGTCTAGGCTTATACTGCACACAAACTCATATTCATACTAGACAGCGACCGAAGAGACTAGACTTGGTTCTGGAGCTTGATCTGTTATTCCTTCTCATAAGCTTTATTCCTGCAGATAAGCGAGATCGACTGAGCCTTCTTTTTTCTACGGTTCACGCTATCTAATCTATTGCGACTACTTGAGCCATTCGCACAGATACATCAGTGGATTAGTGCAACACATTCGGACCACAAAAGCAGTTCACACAATATTTGGCCAGGACATCAGTACACCACGAAATTAGTGAATTTGTGCTAAAGGAAAATTTCAAAGAAGGTGGACTGAATATAAGAGATTGTATTCGGAGATTTAGGTAAGTGGATATTGGAGAGAATCGGTGCAGGAACTTTTGTATGTAACTCATTCAACAAAAGTTTATTAAAAGATTTGAGGAAAAGTCATTGAATTAAAGGTCTTTAAATGAAATTGAAATCAAAGTCAATTTTAGCTGATAAAGTCTGTTGAAAAGAATATTTGGCTTGGAGACCGAGAAATAGAATCTTGGCTGGACCTAAGTTTATTTGGGAGACTAGTGTTTTTTCGAAGATATTCCGAACTAGAAAGAAAACTGACGAAAGCTGGATTAAACCCGATTTACACAGGAAATTTTGGTGAAGAATTAGTGAAAAGTCACTTTGTTGAGGAGAAACAATCGGAAAATTATCTGGGGAGAAGCTATTTCGAAAGAAACAGGATAGAACCTTTTCGAGAGAATTGTTTAAACAGGATTCTTTGAAGAGAAATTTTGAAACCAAAATTCAGTGAAGATAATTACTGAAAAAAGGGTCTTCCTGGTTGTTTAGTTGAAGACTTAACCAAAAAGTCTTTTTAGAGGGAATCTTTTTAAAGAAAATAATTGGAAATTCTGGAGCTCTCTCAAGTCACTCTAGACTCCACTGAAGCGACACCCATCCTTGAGTTTTCTGTTATTCCTCACTGATAAATTCCGGATCAGTGGAGACAGAGGCAGAGACAGATTTTGATTCTGAAATTAATTGGTGACTCTGATAATTTGATAGAGATGGATTGCCCTATATGCCTAGAACACATGGGCATCGAGACCCTAGTTGGCCAGGTTGATCCGTGCAAACACTACTACCACTCAGCATGCATTGAACAATGGGCTAGCCAGTCCAACCTGTGTCCCACGTGCCGCAACCTCTTCTACCGAGTGGACGTGCGGCGTATGAACTTGAAAAGAGTAATATCATCTATCCGTGTTCAGGATAAGCTTCCGGAAAATGCTGCGATCGATGAAATCCCTCTGGAATTCGTTGTTCGGCCTGCTCCTCATCATAGAGATCCCATGACTGGCGAAATTCTCTCTAGTTTTTCTACTGCTGATACCATTTCTGATTCTTCTGGAGACCAGACTGACTCCCTTTCGGGCGTATGCATTATTTGCTCCAGTGCCCAGTATTCAATACAGGAGATGTTTGCATGTATAGCCTGTGGAGGCACTTTTCATAGCCACTGCCTTGGGTATCGCCAAGAAGGATACTGGTTTTGTCCGGTGTGTGATTACCAACTGGAAAGGATAGAGGCCAAAAGAGCTTCCAGGCCAAAACCACCAAAACCACCAAAAACGCCGAAAGCACCAAAGATAGCCAGTTTCAAAACACCAAGAACAGCCAATGCTGGCCAATCAATTCTCAGAAACATGGGCTCACAACCCAAAACCACATCCAAAACCCCCAAAAACTATACGAAAGATTTCTTTGATTTGGGAGACGAGTTTAGTGGAGATGAGGCCAGTTCTGTGCAGGTCACCAGTTCTGGCCGGGCTCGGGTGCTTGGAAATGGTGGTGTACGTTTAAGGCGGCAGGAAAGAGAGTTGCAACTGTTGACTTCGGAAGAAGTGCAATCCTGGCTGATTTTGGAAAGTTCCCGTCAGGGCATCGATGCGTGTGTGGAGAAACCAGAGGTAGGGTCAGGAGTTTCCAGAAAAAAGAGGATCAGGGCCCGTCAGAAGACAGTGTCGAAAAAGGAAAAGGAAGAGGTGAAAAAGGAAAAGAAAGAGACCAAAAATGAGATGATAAAGGAAAAGGAAGAGACGAGAAATGAGCCCATGTCCCGGATTGCTCTGTTGATGAAACAGATCCAGTCACGACCCCCAGATCCAGGAACCGCATATCGTCCCATTAAAATCCTGGATTCTCTAGCGTCTATTGAGCCTGGGATTTCTATTGGGGTCTTTACTGGGGTGTCTGAGCCTCGTGAACTTTCTCTAGAACAGAAAAGGCAAGTACAGAGTCACGTGCGTCGCCTTTTAAGACCCCATTACCAAAATTCCACTTCCGACCTGGCCACTCCCATTTGTTCGGAAGAAGAGTATATTGCCATCAACAGAGCACTCTCGCGGACAATATACAAGCAGATCTTGGCTCTGGAATCAGATCTTTTCTTAGACGCAAACCAAGATCTCTTGCAGGACTTGTGCAGGCTCTGCTGGTCAGAGTTCAAGCATTCCACTGGATAAAGTTAGATTTTGGTTAATAATTAGTTAAACATTGGATTAATCTACATTCTATTCTACTACTACATATCCTGTATGCTGACTTCATATCATGTACTACCAATACTTACCATTTATTCCATGTACTAGTACTCACTAATCGTAGTACTTTTGATATTGAACTTGAATTTCCCTTGAATCTCATCATTACAAGTCACATCTAAAGCAACATCTCGAAATCTCTCAAATGAAGTCATAGATTGAGCTGCTTATCTTCTTTTCTTCTTGACTCTTCTTTATTTCAAAAAAGCATTCGATCTCAGTCAATGAGAGAGCCAATTATTATCTTACAATCGGTCTAGGTATCAGCAATTTTGGTTAAAATTTAGTTATAGTCAGCGCAATGCTGGCATTCTTATGAGCAATATTAATTCTTATAAATTATGACAATCATCATCTGATTTGAATTTTCAGTATCAAGGACTCTTTCTAATTACTAGTATTAGCCTGTATTGTACACTACAGGATTAGTCTGGTTACTATTGTTTGCTAGTGCCCGGTTTATCGATTGATCCAGTACACAGACTAAGAGTTGCCACACAGCAGCTTTCTCTGTTTTAGTATAAGTGTGGCATTGCAGTTTAGATATGCTCTAGAGCCAAAGAAACCTCTTTTTACAACCACATCCCAGTAACAAAATCATGAACATAATTTTGCCATAATACAATGAGTGTAAAATAAATTAGTGGCGACAATTTTAGAAGGAAAAATTTCGAATAATATTTGGTCGAGTGCTTGATGACACTCTGAGACAAGTACTTGAAACTGACACTAACAAGTATGATAAAAGAAATCTATAAATCTAATTTGAGTTTCCTGCTTAGTCAGTCTCTCAGTCTCGGTTTCATAAGTGAGGCTCCAAAAGCTAATGTATCAGGAAAAACTGAAAGCTGGTTAATGGCCACGATAAGAATACTGATGGCTTTAAAAAGCGATTTTTACTGTATCTTATAGTAGAATAATGTAATGGGTAGTAAGAGAGTACTGGAGTCTAGAGTTAGTATGATCTTGGCTCAAAATATGATAATAGTCTATTACATGGTGGTGGTCTAGTCTAGATAATTGGTGTATTCTAGTACGGTTAGTCAAACGGTTAGAGGAGGAGTCATATTCAGGACAAAACCCTAATAAAAGGCAGGTGTAATACTTATGGAATCTTCTTAAATTAAGCAATAAGCAATCATTTTCTTTCTCATCTTTTGCTTCCTAAACAGTTAAAGTAATTTTGCGCACCCAATCCACGTGGAGTCAGAGTCAAGGCGTACTTCTGCCTACTTCTTTTTTTAGAGAAATGTATTAACAATCCACTTTTTATTACTAATTCTTGGTATTTATAGTTAATTTATCAAATAAATATTTGGGTAAATATACTTAAGCAAAACATCACTAGCTAATCAGCACCAAATGCCTACTGGTCGAAGTATCTTACTCGTCTCAGTGAAAAGTTCCAATCACATTCTAGTTATTTCTACCTCTACTTATCACGTCTACAAATACTCTTTTTTATCAATCAATTCCTAAGCAACAACTAGCAACATTTTTTTTCTGGTTCAATGTCGCCATTGTCCCAGTTTTTTTTTTCCTATTTTTTTTTTCTTTTTATTCTTCTTCTTTAACAATGAAGTCGGTCAGGTAGTCAGTCATCCTTCATTCATTCAGTCAGTCGTCTTTGTCAGTCTTTGTCAGTCT
>NLAD01000681.1:0-12250 GCA_002370245.1 Metschnikowia sp. 04-226.1
ATTGCTTTGATGTGGATATCTACTACTTGCAGTACGACAAAAAGACTAATTCTGTTGTGAAAAATCAGCATCTCAGGGATCAAGAAGAAGCAGAAAGAGAAAAAGAGAGAATATCCGCCGAAATTGAAGCAGATAATGCCGATATATTTGTTCTTTCTGCAAAAGTCAAAGACGAATACTTGCCGCTTCTCGATATGAAATCTTCCGGCAAATATTATCTTGGTTATTCCGGAGCAGGTGGCCGCCCTGTAAGATTCGCCTCTCAAGGAGATCGAGTTTATCCTAAAGATAATGACTTCCGTGATACTAAGTTGAGGTTTGATAACGGTTCTTTGGCATTGGTTAGGAAAGGCGAGGATTTAGATCTCGAAAAGGATAAGACTGGGAAAATCAAGTGGAAATTTCAGCTGTGCGAGGAACTATCTTTTCATTTTATACAGTCCAGACCTGATGGGACACAGAAGGGTAATTGCTTTGACGTGAATATCTACTACTTGCAGTACGACAAAAAGACTAATTCTGTTGTGAAAAATCAGCATCTCAGGGATCAAGAAGAAGCAGAAGAAGAAGAAAGAAGATTGGAAGAAAGAAGAAAGGAAGAAGAAGATGTGTTGAGATCTCCTCCGAAAAATGATACTATGGCCTCGAACAATAACTCCAACGATTCTTCTAGTGTCCCTGAATCAAAGCCGCAGTCTGAACGAGATCTGGAGCCTGAATCAAAACAGGGCTTTAAACCGAATCCGGTGGCCTCTTCCGCTGTCACTGGCGTGTCTTCGAAGCACGGTGCCAACCCAAATGTCTCTGCTGCCGGCTCCAATGTTTCTGTTCCTAGCTACAAGACCCCCGGAGGCAGAGAAAAGATTTCAGGAGGAAGTGTAAAAATCTCCGGAGGCAGCAGCAAGTCTGAAGGATCCAGCAAAGTATCTGATTCCAAGTCCTTCTCTTCCAAGATTTCTGAAGTGACTGAGAACACGGATAATGACCACGTTGATGCCAAAAACAAGTCTTCATCCGGTGCGTCGAGTATCAGCAGAGGTGGCCAACCCCCAAAAGGTTCCGCTCTTACCATCACAAAGGAAACCACTTCCACTGCTACGGTGTGCAACGAGTGCAAGGATGCTTCCAACACCACCGTGTGGAAGACCTATACTGACTACACCACCTACTGTCCACAAGAGACTACCTTGACTATCACAGTGTGCAAGGAAGTGTGTTCCCCAACTACTGTGACTGTGCCTGCGCCCACCACCTTGACTGTTACCGGAATTTGTGTGGTCACCGAGACCGTCACAGTGGATGACACTGCTACTGAATACCGCGCGGTGATTGAGGCTGGCTTATCCACTGCCGAAAGCCCTAAGGAGACTGCAAACTCCAGGCCCAAAAGTCGTGTTGAGAATGTTAATAATGGAGACCACAAGGCGAAAGACTCAGCCCAGAGCAGCAATGCGGCAGAAGCACTCGGCCCCAAAGCCAAGTCTCAAGATTTCAAGTCTCAAGACTTCAAGCCTCAAAATTCCAAGTCTTCTTCCTCCAAAGGCTCTATTGACACTGACAAGGCAGATTCTACTCCTCAGACAGGGAAGGCATCCAAGCCTAAGCCAAGTAAGGAGGCCAGACCAAGCAAAGCAGTGACAGTGAACACGCAAGCAGGCGTTTCTCAGTTTGTCAATGGTGCAACCAAGAATTCCATTGGTGCATGTGTTCTCGGGTTTGGTGCTTTATTGTTGTAATGGCATAATCTTTCGAAATACCTTGGCCCACTGATGCAGCGAGGCCCTTTTAGTTCTGAATATTTAAAGGAAGATTTAAAGGAAGATCCAAAAGGAGATTCAAAGGAAGATTCAAAGGAAGATTCAAAAGGAGATTCAAAAGGAGATTCAAAAGGAGATTCAAAAGAAGATTCAAAAAAAGCGAGTCTAGCCTCTCCATGAAAACTACTCACCACTTCTATACCATACCATACTACTGACTACTGTAATATACACTACTGACTACTATACTACTGTAATATACACTACATTTATTAGAACATACCAGGAATTTACCGTGTTTACCATATTACTGCACACTTCTTTACTATAAACAGTACTATACAACACCACACATTCCTGTCTTAGAAGACACTTTATACCGGATCACATCAACCAAGAAATATTGTTTCAAGAAATATTGTTTCAAGAGATATTGTTTCAAGAGATATGGTTTCAAGAGATATGATTTCAAGTGATATGATTTCAAGTGATGGAGTTTCTACAGGGACAATAAGATCTATTACCATGGAGTCAGAAAATAGATATGGATTTAAATTTTTTTTTTTCTAAACCAAATTTGAAATCATTGTCATGTCAATTTTAATCATCATCTCCTTAAATTCTTCTATGAAAATTCTTCTATGAAAATTCTTCTATGAAAACTCTTCTATGAAAACTCTTCTACATCTCTTCTACATCTCTTCTACATATATTCTATGAAGACTTTTCTATGATATCATGTGTACTATGAGGAATACTAGAACTTCCTACTCATGGGATTTCTACTCATGGTATTAACCTCATAACACCCAAGACTATGGTAATATAAAAAAAGTTTCAATTCTTATTGAAATTTGAATTGAAAAAAAAACACTCGTTTATACTTACTACTACTATACTATAATAGACAGTACCATACCGCACTTTAATATACAGTACTATACCAAACTACTATAATATACCATACTATACTTCTATACTACTATACTACTGACTATACTATACTATAATATACTATATTACTGACTATACTATAATAGACAGTACTACAATACACCATACTATATTATACTATACCACCTTATACTACTATAATAGACAGTACTGTACTATATTATACTATACTATAATTGTATACTATAATTGTATACCATATTATAGGAATCAACAACATTAGTGACTACTATAGTAGACTGTGGAAGTAGACTGTGGAAGTAGAAGTAGAAGTAGAAGATTAATTCTTGGTTGGACGGAAATTAGAGTAGATAGACATTAGATTCTGGAAATTGCATTGAGACTTATAGATTTAGTAGATTAGCCAGAACCATTTTTTAGACACAATTTCGAGATTTTAGAGTCCAGAATCTCATCTAAGTCTCCACCAATTAATTCTGACTTGGAGAAATTCACATGCAATAATTTATGGTAATAATTTATAGTAATAATTTATAGTAATAATTTATAGTAATAGTAAAGAAATTTAGAAATTAATTGTCTCCACCAAATATTTCTCCAAGTATTATCAGTCCAAGAAAAATAAAATAATCATGTAAAATCGGGGAAATAATCCCAATTTATGGAGGAGAATGCTCAACAAATTACAAAGGATATCATTTGACGTGTTCACATATTAAACGCATTTTCACCAGAATTTCACCAGAATTTCACCAGAATTTCACCACCATTTCTTCAGCCACATTCGGCATAAATACACCCTTATGAATATGAATAATAAGAAAGACCTCCATATTTATCTTACCATTAAATCTCTAATCGAATACTATAATATACTATACCATTCTATACTACACCATAACATACTATACTACTACACTGTACCATACTATAGGAGTCAAGAATCTCACTGATTACTGAATTACTTCTTTACCTTCCGTAAGGGGATAGTAGAGTTTGTTCTTTAATTTTCATAAAATCTTTTTATAAAATAATTTCATAAAATAATTTCATAAAATCTTTTCATAAAATAATTTCATAAAATCACGTTAATTTTTAATTTCTGAAATGAGAGGTAATTTTTTTTTGACAAAATTGTAAATTATATATAAAAATTGTGTAGGATGTGCGACCTTTTGGCTTACATTAAAAGTACCTTAAACTTAAACTATTTTACTCAAGTTGCGAAAAGAAAAAAAAAGGACTGATATATTTTTTTTTGGCGCGAGCCAGATGATATATATATTTATATAACGGAAAGAAAGTCCAGAGATAATCTCAATAAACATTTTTTTTTAGTGCGCATTACATGTCAAATTTAACATCCATTAAATATGTGCGCGCCCGCGCGCCCAGCAACTCCCCTACTCTGTTTCTCTCATACCATACTATACTATACTACACTACTATAATAGACAGTACCATTCTATACTTCTATACTATACTTCTATACTATACTTCTATACTATACTTCTATACTTCTATACTATACTTCTATACTATACTTCTATACTATACTTCTATAATATACTTCTATACTATAAAATACCATACTACACCACTTCTCTTCTATAATAGACAGTACTATACTATACTATACTACTATACTTCTGTACTACTACTACTCTACTTTAGTATATTGCACATTCTGTACTGTACCATACTACTTCTTTTCTTTTCTTTTCTTTTCTTCTCTCCTCTACTCTCCTCTACTCTACTCTATTCTACTATAATATATTATACTGTACTACTGATTATGTTATACTTAATGACCAAGTGTATGAGCAACAGTCATAACAGAGGCACAGTATAGTCACAGTATATTCATGGTGAGTCTGAGTTCATAGAGCTAGACTAGAGTATAGGATCCAGAGTAATAGCTCTTGTATATACAGTACATGGTCAGTAGTCAGTAGTAGTCAGTAGTCAGTAGTCAGTAGTAGTCAGTAGTCAGTAGTAGTATAATCAGTAGTAGTACTGGTAGTAGTAGTAGTATAATCAGTAGTAGTAGTAGTAGTCAGCTGATTTTCTATAGAAGATCCTTCACCGAAGCATATACAGATACATTGATCTTATCTTTTTATCCTCACCAGTAGAGGAAGGATTCTGAAAAGGCATAATGTCATACATTAGGCGAAGCTTTTTCATGGGATTGATACCTCCATTCTGGGAACCCAGGGTATAGAAATATAATTGACAATACGAATAATTGGGTCTATTGAGAACAAAACCGCTTGCCTTTTCCAGATTTCTTTTTCTTTGGGTCAGATTTCTTTTTCTTTGGAGGATTCTTGGTCCTGCAGGATAATATCAGAGATGATCAGAGATGACCAGAGATGACCAGAGATGACTTTAACGATATCACCAACATTGATGGCCAAGTCAATCTCATTAATCACCAAGCACATTGGCTTAACCTTGGTCGAAATGGTATTCACGGTAAAGGCATTTAAATCATAATATTGTACCTAGGAGTAATTCCATGGCTATAAAAATAAGATTAAGAAAAGGCTCCATTTACATGGATATATCTTATAAATCATCCAACCCTCATAGCAAGGTCAATTCTGGAATTAAGACTGTCCAACTAGAAATGGGAGCTTCTCATTATACGTTTACCATAAATGGGAGCTTCTCATTATACGTTTACCATAAATTACTATATCGACTCATCATAGAATATATATAAAATATGAGAATACTATGATATACCATACTACTGACTAATAAAAATGAGTGGTAGATATTAGACATTTGACACTTTAGACACACTAGTGGTAGTAGTAATATTAGGTAGTAGTAATAGTAGGTAGTAGTAATATTAGGTAGTCTCTTTACTGGGTAGTATAATTTCTGTTAAGGCAGTGCAACCAATTAAATTCCACTCCAACTTTTCTACTGGCCATGACTATTAGTATTACTATACTGACTATACTATACTGACTGTAGTATACTCGACTGACTGTACTGTACTGTACTATACTGACTATACTATACTATACTGACTATACTATAATGACCATACTATACTGACTATACTATAATGACTGTACGGACTGTATTGACCATAGACTGCACACTTGGAAAATAGAAGGTCAGTCTTTGTGGCCTCTCTGATGAGCAAAAATCATTCTTACCCGTCCATACTTTTGTATCCAGTTTTAGTAACCGGACCACTGAATCCATGCATTATTATGCAAAGAGATTCTCTCTTTTCTTATTAGATTTGTGATTACCCACGATAAAAAAGCTCATCATGGATTTTATCTCTTGGCTGAAATTTGAGCTGAATAATTTTATCTTCTTTAAAAAATGCGGTCGAAGCTATTCCAGGAATATCCATCAAGATTATAGTAGTGAAATCCTGAAAAGTTTCCAGTCTCTGATGTGAGATATGAGATTCGGCTCTCCCAGACTTTCTTGTTATCTTTGGTGTCATCAATGATGATATGATTTCTTGGTTTGAGCTCGTATTACTTTATTATCGTTGAGAGTAAGCCATAGCCTGCATATACGTCGATGATATCAAGATTGCCTTATAAATTGGGGTACTTCTCTAGACAGTATTACTATACTACCATACTATACTACCATACTATACTACCATACTATACTATACCATAATATAAGACTGTACCATAATATAGGAACCAACAATATTACTGTACTATACTATACTATACCATAACATACTATTACACGCATTTGGGGAGCAATTTTTTTTTTTTTTTTTTTTTAAAAAAAATAATATAGGAATATCAATGAGATTATTAAGTATATGGTCATAATTGGGTTGGGCTGGGCTGGGCTGGGCTGGTGGGGCTGGTGGGGCTGATGGGGCTAATGGGTATGGATAGACCTTGTTTTGGTTGTGTGCACGCCTTGCATGGTGAGACATGCATGCGGCTGGCACTTGCGCGGGCTCATACTCAATGCTCATACCCAATACTCATAACCAGGTCTGGAACCATTACTGAGCCTTTAAGATTTTAGGGCTTTCAAATGCTTATTATTTAACCCTGGCGTTGTATTGCTAGGATTCGCATTTCTTGGTTTTCCATTTCTGGGCAATTCTAGACTTTTTGGACAATTCTGGACAATTCTAGACAATTCTGGACAATTCTGGACAATTATAGACAATTATAGACAATTCTAGACAATTCTGGACATTTCTGGACAATTCTGGACATTTCTGGACAATTCTGGACATTTCTGGACATTTCTGGACATTTCTGGGTATATGCATTGGTCGCCTTTATTTCTACAATTTGAACAGCTCAGCCACATGGCCTAAAACTAGACCCGTGCCTCTGGCTTTTCACCGCTAAGAAATCCTCTTAGTCAAATTTTAAGCTTGTAATTTCAGAAACCGGTCCAATGTGCAGGACTCAAACAATTACATTACTATGGAATAAAGAGAATATCAAATAAAAACGAATCAGATCTGATAATGAGTCATTCCAATATTCAATATTAACGAAAGGCTAAGATTTTATTGTTAATGGAAATCTGGTGTCACGTGTCACGTGTCTATTTCTACTATTCTTGCATTTCTTGATCTTGGACCATGGCACTAATATGCAGGACCCTATGGAACTTGAAATGGTAATCATATAATTGGCTTCCTTTGAAGTAACTTCTGGCCAAGATTTAGAACACTGCTTCAATATTTTAATATAAGGAATGATTTGGTATAAGGAATAATTTGGTAGAAGATTCGTGTGTCCTGCATATACCGAGACATGAAGAAATTATGTCCAATTTCAGTTCAAGAACCCGGAGAATCGAGAGAAGAATGGTCCCTTGAAGTCTGAAAACGGAAAAAAAACGGTCCCAGTCTCTTTTGGATAAAACCCGTACACCCTTAAAGATATCGGAACAAGGCCCCACAAAATGATCTACCCCTCCCAAACATCCTCACACTCCTTAATATACCAATTGTAAGAAAAAGAATAATAGAAAATCCATATCAAGAATCCCAATAAATAATTTGCAATGATAAATAGTGGGTGGAGAGATTTTTTTTTTTTTCAGTTCCACCGAATGAAATTATGCGGCTTGATCTGAAAAGCCATAAATTGTTATTGATCAAGTGGGAAACGAGACATTTTTGGACCATGAACCACTCTAGTAATTGACTCTAAATCGGTCAATTCTATCAGCCAATTCCATTGGTTGAGGCTCACTCTCCGGTACCAGATTGGTCAATATCATACTGCAGATCACCGGAACTGACCAATCTAAGACCCTCCTCTAAACAGAGATATGCATATGGATATAGATAACCAAAAGAATCGAGCTTCATTAGTACACTTATGTGTATGAAGCTGTACAGGACTTTAAGTTAGTAATGGACTGGCTTTCTGGAGTGTCTGTAGGTGTAGATTGAAGGGACATACCATTGGTCAAAGCAAGTGGAAGGACACAATCTGGAATCAGAAGACACAGTGTTGCAGTGTGATTTTCTCATTAATTAGACGAGACTAAATAAAGAGTTTAGTCTTTGGTCCAAATTCCAGTTGATGTAGTTCATTAGTGAGTTCTTTTCGAGTCGAAATGTGAGGGTCACCTTCAATATCCTCCATTCTATACTCTCCTCCATTCTGTACTCCTCCATTCTGTACTCCTCCATTCTGTACTTCACACCTCCTTGATTCCTTATCTAGTAGCCAGGGTCAATATTTTTTCTCTTAAATTTCAACATCCTGCATAATCACTGTCTAGTCATTAAGGCCTCTTGCACTCTTTTTAAATCCATCCACCAACAGAAATAGTTCAGAACACAAGAACACCACAATTCGATGGTTTCAAAAGCTTGATCCTTTAAATATAAGCATTTCTTCTTCAAAATCAAGTTTATACTTGGACCAATAATTGCAGTGAGTTCCACCAAACCTGCCATACCGTTTTTTCCAACATTCGCAATTCCCAATTCAATATTCTCGATTCGGAATTTCCAATCCGGAACTTCTATCACTTATCATTGACATGTTTATTCCAATTATCCTGCCAATTAAAAGCACGCTGGCCATTTCTAGACAGAAGCAAGAGGACGGGTCTAAACTGGTTTAGTTCCACTTCTTTTTCACTAGTCTATAGAGTTGTTCCAGTTCTAGATGTGCTAATCTCCATTGGCTCATACTGCATGTTTGAAAGATTGACCTGAGCTAGTTTGAAAAAGAACTGAGCTAGTTTGAAGAAGAACTGAGCTAGTTTGAAAAGGACTGAGCTAATTTGACTTTGTATTCAAGACTCGAGAAATCGATGGAGTTGATCACATTTAAAGGGAACATAATCAGGCGTGTCTCTTAGTTTGTGATAGAAGGAGGTGTCTGTGAATGAAGGAGGTGATAAGTTGGATGCTGCAAAAAGAAAAGCGCAATTGCTTGGGTTGGCGGATAAGAAACAAAGGGGGTTTTGGATCCACGGACACTGAAGACCGATCAAGTAACCATCAAAAAGAACTCAAAAAGGACCCAAAAAGGACCCAAAAAGGACCCAAAAAGGACTCTAAATGGACACTAAATGGAATATATGTGTATAGGTTCTGAGCACCGAGCCTTAGCTACTCGAGCCCCAGGTTAATCTTGTAGTAGTAGGACATAATTCCAAATGCGGTAATAATATCAGTAGTAGAAAAGAGTATGTAGTATGGAGTAGAATATGGAGTGGAGTAGAATATGGAGTGGAGTAGAATATGGAGTGGAGTAGAATAGAGTATGGAGTGGAGTAACTGTGGATAGTTTAGTCAGGTGCGCTTATATGCAGGCTGTGCGCGCACCTCATTTGCAACCTGAGTATGATCTGAAACAAACATGAAACCACTTTCTTCAATGATATTCTTGATATTAGCTGTAAATAATTTCGAATTGTCTAAATTGTGTCTGTCTTTTGTCCAATTCTTATATTTTGTCTAGTTGTCTAATTCGTCTATCTGGCAAACTGACGCACCCAGACTTTCAATAGACACCAAATTTCTTGGCCTGTGGAAATTTTAATCTGTAGTATGTAGTCGTTCATAATCCGAATTTAATCATCCACTCTTTTTCAATTTCCTGAAATTTATCTTCCCGTTAAATGACTCAAAGGTTATAAGCCCTTTACGGTATCCAAGAGATTTTTCCTAATTCCATTTTTCCTAATTCCATTTTTCCTAATTCCATTTTTCCAATTTCGATTTTTCCTGAAACCTACGAATCATACAAAGTAATTGGAAAAAATTGAATCGCTGACGTAATCGTCTGACGTAATCGTCTGACGTCATAGAGGGGACTATCTGGTGAGGCTTGTTCTAGGTAAGGCACATAGACTGATCAAACAGAACTAAAAGCACAGATTATGCTTGGCCTGTATAGACGAGTTTCACGTTGTGTTTAAACACGAGTTTCTGCGTTTCAGTTGCGTTTCAAATGCGTTTCAGTTGCATTTCAGGTGCATTTCAGGTGCGTTTCAGGTGCGTTTCAGGTGCGTTTCAGGTGAGGCTAAACTGTTTTAAAGTGTCATGTCACCCCAGTCTCATTGTCTAATTGAACCCCGCGCATGCTCGGCTACTGCACGGACGGGTTTCGAAATTAGTCGAGAAATTGCTATTATCTTGAGTCGCGCACTTCTGCCTTAGTGTCCTGCACACAAGCCCCCGCTCCCATTTGCAGCATGTTCAGGGTCTAGAACTACCAAACCTTCCCTCTCCTTTCATTCCTCTTTATCAACTACAACTGAGGAATTGGTGGATTAACGTGGGATTAAAAGAGACAAAATCTTATATGGATCAATGTTCGAGGCCCCAATGATTTCCTAAACCGATCAATAGTCCTATGACGTGTGGTATTCCTCTTTGTCGGGTTCAAACACCAATATAAGGGCGGGTCTGAGGACAGAATGGTCCAGACCCTAAGCGCCCCAGACTCCTAGTCAATAGCCTATATTTGAGCATGAAGGAGGCTGATACTCCTCTAGAACTCACAATGGCATGCATGTCCCCGGGAACATTCTAAAACCTATTGTTTATGGAACACTGCATTTACTAACACCGTTAATTTCAGCGCCACCTCACCTAACTTTCGATGTATTATAAAACAGAGGCCATTTCCTACTTTTTCGAACTTCAGAATCCATCATGAAAACATCCGCTTTACTCTACGCCTCGCTTGTGGCATCCACAGCTTGGGCAGCAGACTCTGCATCTTCATATGCTTTCTATGTTAAGTACGAAGGTGCTATGGAGCCTCTCTCTGCCACCCGTCTCAATGAGGGTGATGCAGACACAAGCTTCTTGACCCATCAACTCTGGGCTCCTGACCCAGTGAAGTTTAACTTCAATGGCAATTTTGCAACCACCAACATGACCTCCACACCAGGATCTGCTGGTTTAGCCAATGGTATGCTTTCTATGGGAGGCAACACCCCCAAGACTCCCTTCTACTTGGACAATGAGAAGAAGATCATCACTGCAAAGTTCCAGTCGTGTGAAATCTTCGAGTGTCACGTGCGTGGTATCGTGTATGCTGATACAAAAGTTCCAACCAGAGATTGTCACGATGTGGATGTTTACATTATGCCTTATGAGGAGAAGCCTGAGGATGAGCAGAAAAACGAGGAGGCATTGAAGGATGTGCCTGAGGAAGAGAAGAAGACTGAAATCGAGAAGGAGAAGGACATCCAGCCAGATGAAGCAATCGAAACTTCGACGGAACAGCAACCTTTAGATCAGACAAGCGAATCTTCAAACGAAGAAGAGGTACCCTGTGAGGAAGAAGAGGAAGATCCAACTCAAACGTCTCCAATGGCAAATTCAACGGAACCTTCAGTGCTGAACTCTACAATTGCAAATTCAATGGGACCTTCAGTGTTGAACTCTACAACGGAAACTCCACAGCAAGAAAAGGAGGTTGAGTCTCAGGAACAAAGTTTGGCATCGGGCAATGTGACAGTGGAAGGTGACGTACAGACTGATTTGGTATTCTACGTCAAGTACAACGACACCATGGATCCACTTTCCGCTACGTTGTTCAGAGAGGGTGATTCAGACTCCAGCTTCTTGACCCACAAACTATGGTCTCCCGACCCAGTGGAGTTCACCTACGATGGCAGTATTGCAACCACCAACAAGACCTCCACACCAGGAGCTGCTGGCTTAGTCAATGGTATGTTGTTCGTTGGTGGAAAGACCCCCAAGACGCCCTTCTCCTTGGACAAGGATAAAAAGGTGATCACTGCTTCTTTTAAATCGTGTGAGATCTTCGACTGCCATTTTCGTGGTCTCGTCTACTCCGATACGACTATCCCTACCAGGAACTGCTTTGATGTGGAGCTCTACCTTATGCCTAACCAAAAGAATGTTGAAGATGAAAAATTGGATGAAGAGGCTATGAGCAGTGTCTCTGAGCAGGAAAAGGAGGATGGGCTTGAGGACGAAAAGGCAATTTCAAGCAGCGATGCTCCAAAGGAGAATTTGGAAAGTGCTTCTCCATCTACGGAAAAGATTTCTCCAACTGCATCTCAACAAGATGGAACCCTCAATGAAAATGAAACTCCAAATC
>NLAD01000682.1:0-14716 GCA_002370245.1 Metschnikowia sp. 04-226.1
ATATATATATATATATATATATTATATTTATAAATTAAATAATTGAAGATTTGTATACTTAACAAGGCAAGGGTATAGATTACTTTAGATTCTGGATCCTGCACTACCAATAAATAGGGAATTGGAAGCGTGGGGTGGAGGGACGGAAGGAGTTGACTCAGGGTTTAATGGTATTCTTCTTGAATATGAGCAAAATATTTTGGACAAAAAGATCTATCAGTTGCTATTACCAGGCAATTCTATAAGATGTACAGGAATAGAAGAGTCACGTGATACAGAACTGACTCATTTTGGTAATGATTTATATACTCTGAAGATCCCAAAACCCCTTCTCCACCCCAAATACCTTTGAAATAACCTCATAATAGAAAACCTCCACAATAAGCAAGTCTTGGTCTTGTCAATGGATTTGGCCAAAGAGGTTAAGGTAGTATGAATGAATACTCCAAGGTGTTGAGTCCTAGAATGGTGTGTGTGGTCCACGAAATTCCGGGCTCTTTCGTGAATAATTACCCTACTAGACTACTTCAATATTTTAGTTTTGCTGTTGATAGAGGCAATATAGCATGAATAATACAGCTAAAATGGAAAATGACGTACACTCCAGACTCTAAAATTTTATTTATAGACTACTGTTATCTTCCGTCGATAAATTCTAGAGAAGACACAGAACCATTAAGTTATTCGGAGGAGTCGTCTTGTGGTTAGGACAACGAGAGTTTTAGAAAACCATGGATGAGGTGTGCACATAGTGGATATACCCTAATACTACTTAAGCATATGGCCATGAATCCTCCTAACAAATAAAGCAGACGCAATCTGTATCCAAGCCCATTATCTCTAGATACTAGATAAAAATAGATTACAGTTGAAGAAGCAAGTAGTGGAATAAGTAGTACAATTTTATTAGAGTAGCAGAGTAGTCCAGCAGACTGGAAAATCAGAGAGTAAATCAGAATAGTACTATGCAGAAAGATATGGAATAGGAGTAGATATACGGAATAAAATGGTAAAACTATCATGAGTAGCTCTTAATAAGTGATTGTGTAGGTGGATGGTTCTTACTCATGCAGAGTCTCAAGGGTGTGCGCGAACCTAATTCAGACAAATGAAAAAAACTCTGGAGTGATCTTAAAAATCGGGAAATAGAAGAATCCTCAAGAAAATTAAGGGTCCTAGTAATAATAGTTAGAATCTACGACTGGACCAAAAACAGAGGGAGAATTTACCAATATTACTTCGTGTAGAGGTGTGGATGTTTATTGAGAACTAGAATTGATACTCAGCAGTTTGGCCTGCGCACAGCTTCAGTGCTGGAGTAGGCTTGACTTGGCATGTTTATTTCAACAATGTAGTCATTTTCACCCTGCAGAGGACTCATGTTGAAATCTGAGCCACAGATGCAGGACTCAACTCGCTTTTTCCAAAGACTCTTCTCAATATGTCATGTTCACCTTCCTCAATACTTACTCTCAGAGCACATTCTCATCTGCTTCCTTAGGCTTGTTCTCGGTAAGCTTCTGTATCACGGCATTTGCAGCTTCTGCGTCCTGCAAGAAGTAGACATCCACCGGGAAACAGTCCTGAGAATACTCATACGCGAGAATAAAGCGACTGCACGAAAAGAAAGCAGACATTTGGACCTTCCGGTTCTCGTCCAACATCAAATCGGTTTTAGGCATATTAGGACCGAAAGCGAACGTCCTCTTGTTGATTCCAATGTAACCGTCATTTTTAGTGTTCATACTGATGGCGTAGTTGCCTTCCATGGTGAACTTAACAGGGTCGCCAGCATTTCCTCCGTGACGCATGGCACCAAAATCACCCTCTTCATGTCCATAAAGCTGGAATTCAAGCGGCATCATAGTATTATCGATCTTTGCAAAGAACATATTTGTCAAGTCGGAGGTATCTTTCGTTTCTTCGCCATTTTTCTCAAATTCAACCTCTTTCTCAGCATCTATCTCAACATCTTCCTCAGAATTCTCAACATCTTTCCGAGCATTCAGAACATCTATCTCAGCATCCACAACGTCTTCCTCATACTCTTCCTCATACTCTTTCTGAACATCTTTCTGAACATCTTTTTGAATATTTTTCATAACATTTTTCACAACATCTGTCACAGCATCTTGAACCTCTTCTGGCATTTCCCAAGTCTGGAGGTACATGTTCACTTCGGTGCACCCCGAAAGGTTTCCATCCCCCGATTTGTAGTGAATTCTGCGCATGTTTTTTCCGGGGACCTTACACACAAAAAAACGTCCATTTAAAACCTTGCCGTCGTTATCAAACTGCAAAGAAGTCGCTTTGACGTCGGGGCCGTAATTCATGATACCATCTTCAAGTCCTACTGCCTCCCAGTTGGGAGCATAAGCGTGGTCGTTCATTATGGTGAACTGGGTACCCTCGACCTGCGGGTATCCATAACCAAAGAAGCTCATCGGACCGTCAGGTCCCGTATAGGGACTTCCGGAAAGCGCTATAAAGACGTCGTTGTAGTTTGCATAGAATATTCCTGTTTTGACAGATATAGCACAAGCAGTGGACGCGATAAGAGAGGCGAATAACAAGTTGATTGTCTTCATGATGGTATTTGATGCTGCTGGAAAAGAGCAACCCGGCCTGGTTATATATCCCAGTCAAGAAAAGGTGCCCTTCAAATCCCAATTGCATTTTCCTGAAACCTGGTGCATTCATGAACCTGATTGTCTTTCATGATCCCAATTGCCTTGGCAATCACCCATTACCCTCCAAACAATAGCTATGGCGATATGGGATCATGTCCTAGTCCTTTGCATACTCTCATTCAATCTTACGCTGCTTGGGCCAGATGTTGATCATTGAGACCAGGACCGCCAAGAAATCATAAAGAATTCTGATTTAGCCATTGAAACCTTTGAGATTTGCCACAATTATTCATCAATCTCCTTTCCCTCATCGCCCCTCTTCATTCCATCTTATTCTTGCTTCTTCTTCTCCCCCACAGAATAAATTTCTGATGATCAAGGCAGGCAACATCTTGGATAGTGTGACTAGCACTCGCAGTCATGCTGTGGACAAGATACACAGGAAACCCATTCACCGAAAACCCTATTGTTCAAGAATAAAATAAGGTTGGTTGTTCTCTGCAGGATCGAGGTTGGGTAAGTATTAACGTGAAAATAAAGAATAAGGGTTATCGCTAACTCTAAGAGAAGCTCCTTAATCACAAATTGGTTAAAAATGCAGTAATTGAGATTTGGAACTCATTAAACCTTAAGACATAGCTTTATCATTGTTGGAATTCCACAGATCTGCTAAAGATAGGAAACCAAGACATTTGGTATATCCTGCATATAATTACGGGGCGAATTAAATATTTCTGGTCTTTGTCATGCAGGGCAAACAACAAGATCGACGGATGCTTTGTCATATTCTTTTCTTAGCCTTGTCTAAACTCGCCTAACCTCCAATACATCTTTGAAAGGGGCCTAAAGGCTAGAGAAGAACATATCTTTGTAGCTTCTTGTTTACTAAAATCAGCCAAGTTAAGGGCAGGAGATCAGGGTGCTAGTATAGTATGACCCGACAAGAATAAGTGGCAAGTTAGCGAGTTCCCCACTTGTTATTATTATTGGAGACCATGTTATGCCGTTCGGGTTCGGCAAAGATCCATGGAAATGCGCAGCATTAACAATAGGTCGTGCGAGACCCATTCGATTGAGGCCCCTCTGCATTAATCGATTGGTTATTAATATCATCAAACTGTGAAGATGGTCCAATATCAATTGACAAAAGCTCTTGGCCTTCTGCTGCACTCATTCTGTCCATTGAATAGTTTGAACGAACTGCAGGCAGCACCTGGATCAAGATCTACGCCACACATTGCTTCCGTTTAGAGTCCTTAGACTAGACATGTCATCAAGTACCCGAAACACAGTCTGTGATACGTGGACACGAGCCTAGCCATGGTAATCACTATGGTTCACACTAGGCTGGTGGCTGTGGCTGATCCTAAAAAAACATCCGGGATCCTGAAAAGCATCTGGGTGATGGACGTGGACCATACATAAGCTGGCCCCGTCTTTTTGCTTGGCACCTTTTTTCATGGGCTGCAAAAAAATGATATCCTTTCTGATCAATATCATGGCCACGCAGCTCAAAATCCTATGGACATTCTTAGGCAGTCAAAGATGCAGGTGTCATCCACAAATCCCACCAAGAACCATACATAATACTGACAGAGGAGTGAGAGTGAGGTGGAGTAGGGGGGGGAGAGGAGTGAGAAAGTAAGGTAGCACTTAAGTGCGCGTTCTCAGTGAAGCCATAGCCCGAATCCATACAGTCCAGTCCAGTCCATTCCAGCCCAGTCCATTCAGTATACAGTCCATTTTAATATACTGTACAGGGAAGCATGCGGGAGGAACCAGGCGGGGGCGGGGGAGAGTGGTCCGGGATGCTAGCCTTGGCATTTTATCAGGGCACTTTGCATTTTATCCGGGCACTTTGCGGGGCGAGTGTCTTTTTTTTTCTGAGGATCGATGATCTTTCATTATAGTTGAAGAGTGGAGTGCGACGTCTTCTTGCGCCTTCACCCACGATCAACAGACACCCAGACACCCAGACACCCAGACACCCAGACACCCCAGACACCCTAGACACCCACCACTAGGGATTCTTATACTACATTCTGCATTTTTCTATTATATCGAAATCTTACGCTTTTGATATTATGAATATTTTTTTGTTCATTTGACTGTGTGACTGCTGAGTGGTGAATATATGGAGATGCGATTAATCATTATAAAGCTACAGACAACTCCAGCGACAATAAAAAGATTTCGAAAATGGGGATTGCTATTAATTGTGATTTAGGTCGATGTATGAGTTTGGGATTGGAATTCGATCATGAAATTGCCTGGAATAATAGTATGGTGAACCATTGTTGCTCTGGACTGGAGTGCGTCTATATGCAGGTGCGGCCCCAACTATTAAAGGACTCAACTGATTGAAGTAGAAAATGACTACACAAGATGAAACCAAGATATGTGGCTTAAACTTTGCTCACACTAAAAATGTCTATATTCTACTTCTTTGTCCAGGGTGAAGTACGCTTGACTGGTGTCTCCTAGACGTACCAATCTGGACCCATAGTTCTGATGGACCATACTACCATGGGTCCAAAGCAGTTGATTCCCTAGAAAATGCTTAGTCCAAAAATGATGTATAGTATACAGTATATAGTATATACTGTATACCGATATACTGATGTACTGATGTATACTGATATACTGATGTACTGATGTATACTGATGTACTGATGTACTGATGTATACTGATATACTGATATACTGATGTACTGATGTATTGATGTATACTGCTATGACTGACTATGACTGACTGACTGACCATGGAACAGATTGATCCCGGATTTTCTCTGCCATTGTGCCTTTCCATGAACATGTCCATGAACATGAAATATCCACATCTATCCTGATGCATCAATCTGTACTTGTCCATTTATAATGCCTTGTTAATTAATCTGTCCACATGCAATTAACTGCCTTTATCTGTCCATTTATCTGTCCATTTATCTGTCCATTTATCTGTTCATTTATCTGTTCATTTATCTGTTTGTCTGATGGATAACTGTCCCTGACTTGACTGACCCATTACTGGAAATGCAACTGGCTGAAGATCATCAATGTCAGACCATAGACAAATAGGACAGTCATATTTCTGAAGGCAGAAAATACAGTTAATAGCAATAGACAAATAGACAGTGGACAGAAAGACAGTAGACAAATAGACAGTAGACAGTAGACAGAAATACAGTGGACAGAAAGATAGTGGACAGATGCATGCGCAATTCTGATACGATACCTGATGATACTCAATTCAATGGCAGAATTAAGTAGACATGATTATGAGAATAAAGACTTGTGACAATCTTTAGACGTGGGTTCTGCATACAGATGTTATAAATTAAATACCCAATTCTAACGCGGATAATTCCCAATTCTACATAACCTTCTGTGCATAGACAATCACAGATAACAAGCTGATACATGAATTTATACAGGACAATTGTTGAGCCCATTGTCATATCCTGCATGCAAGGAATGGGGGTCTGCGCAAGGTAAGCCCTTTTCCGAACCCACCTCAAATCCTAAAAGTTATTTAACAAAAAGAGACTTAAATCTAAGAATCTAGAATTTATAGTAACTCAACCTTCCACTATTAACAGACAGTTACAGCAACAGACAGTCACAGCAACAGACAGTCACAGCAATAGAGTACACGGTCAGACTCATTCACAACTCGATGGCAAAAAAATTAGAGACACTATATACAGGCAACATGACAGACGAAGTGGTGACGAAGTGGTGACGAAGTGGTGGACGGATTTGACGAAGTTGACGAAGTTGACGGGGTGGACGGGGTGGACGGGGTGGACGGGGTGGTGGACGGAGTGGTGGACGGAGTGAGAGGAGGTGGGCCGAAAGTAGACCAGATGCGCAGCAAGGCGCGCAGCAAGGCGCGCGCATGAGTCGGGCCGATGGTTTCGGAGATAGGAAAAGGAAGCCGGGTCGCGAACCTGTACACGGCCGAAACCAGAAGGAGACGAACCGAAACGAGACCCAAAAAGAGGCACAGAGTGAGATTTAAAGTTGGCCGTTCATGGCCGTTTTTTTGCTATTTTTAGAATAATGTTATCTATCGCTTTAATACACGTACACCTTATGCAGGCCGAGACCGTTACTAAAGTTAGTCATTATTTTTCATCATTATCTTCCACCATTGTCTTCTATTATCTTCTATTATCTTCTATTATCTTCTATTGTCTTCTCAACAGCCATTATCAGCCATTAACCATTATCTTCCCACCACACAATTATTAGACCAATTTAAGCAATTTCACTATTCTAGTAATTAAACTCCAACCACCTATTATAGTCTGATTAATGGGGCACACAGTTGTTAAATAATTATAATCGACTCATAACTTTTTGTCCCACTGGCTCATAACCACTGGCTCATAACCACTGGCTCATAACCTCTTCAGAACCATTTTAAATTGTCACCCATTACCCATTACCCATTACCCATTACCCATTCCCCATTCCCCATTCCCTAAACTCTACCCAAAATGGCACTTTTCTATCTACTTTCAGAAAACCTCTCACAATTCCATCCTCAAACCATCCTCAAACCATCCTCAAACCATCATCAAACCATCATCAAACCATCCTCAAACCATCCTCAAACCATCCTCAAACTCCACATAATCACATCAAACTCCTGCAAGTCCACCAAACCATTGCCAAATAAAAGCAACAATCTAATTTTCAAAAATACTTTATAATAATCTATATACAGTCCACTTTTAATCGTACAATTCTCCCTCTTTTCACTCTTTACTATTCATCTCCATCTCTATTCATCTCTTCAGTATCTCATGGTTTATATCGTTCTGTGTGTCATTTATATGTCATTTATATGCCGTTCTGTATGTCATTTATATATCTCTTTAAATATCTCTTTATATATCTCTTTATATATCTCTTTATATGCCGTTCTGTATTTTCCAATATGGTTGGTTATTGTTGACTCTATCGGTCAAAAGTTCAAAGTCTGAGGGCCATCGGCCTCGATGAGCAAAGCTTATGTCCGCCGCGCGCACCACTATCTCCAACCGATGGCCGCTCTGGCACTCTATTTAAGCTTATTAAGGTTAGACACTGCCGCAATGAACACCAGCTCCACCAGCTCCACCAGCTTTAAGTTCTAAGCTTGTGACGATGTAGAAAGGTTTAGATCCGTGCACCATATTTTCTTTTCTAGCCATTTTCTTCCTCTGATAAAATAACATCTCTCTGGCCATCGGCCCCTGGTCCCTGTTCATGCGACTCGAGCCTGATGTTTATTTAGCCCGGCACCTAAGCTGCGTTGGGCTATAAGAGTCTTCACGCTCGGCATACTTTTCCGCTGCACACATTTTCCCCCACCCCATCATTCCCTTCCACCATTTCATTCCACTTCCCTTTCTTTTTCTTTTTCTTTTTCACGTTTCCATTTTCCTTTTTGAATTCCATTCTCCTTTCTGAATTCCATTCTACTTTCTGAATTCTCCCCTGTCTATTGGTTAAGTCGCCTATCAAGTCCACCTATTACTAAAGTCTATTAGTTTGACCATGGGATTGTTGGGTACCTCGCTGCAAGAAGAGGACGCCTTAAGGGCCGCTGCTGGCCCCTTGAATATCCTGAGACTGGACTCCAAATACTCCTCCGACCTCTCGGCGCTGTCGGCGTATGAAACGGCCTCTGAGGCTGACTTGGCGGATTCTGTGCATGGCCTGGTGCAGGACCGGGACCATGATGCTGATGATGCCAGCACTATAAGAGGTGTTTCTCCCGACCTTGACCATGGCCATGACCTCCTGGTCCACGGTGACGTTTTGGAGGAGAAAATGTCTGTTTCAAGCGGTGCTGATGCTACCAACGATGCACATGTGAACCTTGATCTCAGTGCTGAGGCCGAAGATGGCTTTACATCGCCCATCCGAGTGGCCGACTTGGACTATGATGGGCCTGATGACCGCGCTAACCCTTTCAATTGGCCCACGTGGAAAAAGTGGTTCATCACCTTCACCACCTCTAACGCATGCTTGTGTATTTCCTTGGGTTCGTCGTTATACGTGGAAGGTGTGCCCGAGCTCGTGGTTACTTTCGGCTGCTCCCGGACACTTGCCTTGGCCGGCCTCACATTTTATTTGGTGGGCTTGGCCATTGGTCCCGTGATTGCTGCTCCTATTTCGGAGGTCATTGGCCGTCGCTGGATCTATATCACCACTTTTCCTGCATCCATGCTCTTCACCATGGGTGTGGGTTTGTCCCATAACATGAGGAGTATTCTAGTGTTGAGATTCTTAAGTGGCTTGGCTGCTTCTCCTCCCATGTCCATTGCCAGTGGAACTATCTCCGATATTTGGGCCAACGACCCTCGGGATATGTACACTGCCATGGGACTTTTCTGCTTGGCACCTTTCTTGGGACCTGTGATTGGCCCCATTGTGGGTGGCTTTGTTGCTGAGAATAAATCCTGGAGATGGACCATGTGGGTGTCCTTGATGTTCTCTGGTGCTGTTTTACCATGTCTATTTTTGTGCCCAGAAACCTATAAACCTGCCATTTTGAAAGCTCGTGCCAAGAAGAGAGGAATTCAAGTCATCGAGGAGAAATTTTCGCTTAAGGAGGCCATCATGGTGTACTTGTTCCGTCCCGTTGAGATGTTGTTTGTTGAGCCACTTGTGGGCTTGACATCCATTTACATTGCGTTTGTCTTTGCCGTTCTTTTCGGCTTCTTCGAGGCCTACCCCATTATCTTTAGGGGCGTGTACGGGATGAGCACCGGTATTTCGGGGCTTCCGTTCGTTGGAGTGGGCATTGGCTTGAGCACAGCGGTGATTCTGTTCATCGTCATGAGCGAAATCAACTTCAGCAAAGCAGAAAAGAGCAATGAGCCCAAAGTGCAGGACCCGGATGCTCCAGAGAAGTCGCTTACCATTGCCCAAATCGGCGCGTTCCTTGTGCCTGTGGGATTGTTCTGGCTCGCGTGGTCGTCCAGGTCACTGGTGCATTGGATCGTGCCCACGCTTGCGGGCTTGCCCTTTGGATTTGGATTGTTGTGGATCTTCTTGGGCGTGGTCCTCTACTACTCGTGGTCGTTCCCTCCCGCATACGTGGCTTCGGCCTTGGCGGCCAACAATTTGATCCGGTACTTATTAGCGAGCGTGTTCCCATTGTTCACGATCCAGATGTACGACAAACTTCACATTGGGTGGGCCACTTCACTCTTGGGATTCATCGCCGTGGCCATGGTTCCCATTCCGTTTGCGTTCCGCAAGTACGGGCGCAAGTTGAGAGGAATCTCCAAATACGGCTACGCAGCCCTAATCAAGCAGAAGGCTTTAGAAAGCGCGCAGATCGAGCAGCTGGAGGCTGGTGTTGGCGAAGACATTAGCCCGACACATTCCTCGAATGTGGCGCAAAAAGTATAATCTCATGATTAATAACGAGTTTGACTTTATAGAGTTATGGCTTTCAGACACGACGTCTCATTACCCCAGCCTAATACATGACATTATCCGCAACCTGTGAAAAAAAGACCATAGCCTCCCTACCATATCATACCCTCTTTATATGCCCAGATTTGTCTAGAATACCTATCCCATCTCCTTTACACGGTGACAATATGTCAAGTCCTCATTAATAAACACGGAATAGCCTTCTCCTCCAAGTCCATTCTCTTCATTCACATTGAGAATTTTAGACACTCCCCAGGCCATCTGTAGTCGTACAGTAGTCCTTATGGCCCTGGTACAGTAGTAAAGTAGTACTACTAATTGAGCCAATTTTAATTCCAGCAAAAGTGGCTTTTCATGATGAAAAACACTATTGATGAACGTATACATTCACACAAGTTTAATCAGCACTAGTCAGAAGATAGCATTGACCTTGACTGGTTACACAACCAGTGCTCATCAATTCCATGTCTCTATTTGACACAACCATGGTAAAGATATTTGTGTAGGTCCTTCATAGAAATATATTGGTTCATATTAAAATGGAGAATAGAGAATAGAGAGTAGAGAATAGAGAGTAGAGAATAGAGAATAGTGTAGTGTATGAAGCAATAAAGCAGTAAGAAGAATTCTTTAGTCTGTCGTAAATTCTGTCAGTTTGAATTCATTCATGAGTAGTATAAAGTCATATCAAGTCATATTTTAGTCCGTACGAAGGACTCCTAAGCCTAAGTATTTCAGTACCTTTTAGTAAATCAGTAGTAAGCCCATATTATCAGTATTAAATCTGCACATAGTAGTATAAATTTTTCTTAGTCAGGTTTTGTATTTAGCAGCATGAAGTAGTATGAAGTAGTATAGAGCAGTAATTAGAGTATTAGTATATTCAGTTACTTCATTTGTATAATAACGATGTAGACCGGAAACCATGTCAAAGATGGAAACCAGTAAATTGAAATAGATCATAGGAAGAAATGGAAAGAGAGTAGAATCTAGATTTCGAGAGTGGAGAAAAAGAGAAATGATGTGTATAATTGTAGCCTTAAGTATACCTTCGGGTGATATTTCTTAGCAATTCTGTGAGTTGCAATGTTTAAATTATCAACCACTCAGAGGAGTAAAGTAGTAGTAGTAGTACTAGTAGTACTAGTAGAGAGTAGAGAGTAGAGAGTAGGATTAGTAGTAGTAGAGTAACAGTAGTAGAGTAACAGTAGTATCAGTAGTAGTAGATTAGTATCAATATTATAGTAGTAGGTAGAGTAGTAGTAGTATCAGTAGAGTAGTAATAGTTTTGGAGTATTTCATTGGAATTTATACTATAGTAGTAGCACGTCGTAACAGTATGTATGATTCATATCCATGGAAATCACTAAAGCATTGAGGTCGTCGCTCCAGAATGCATAAAAGTTGATAATCATGACCTTCCCAATATGATGGAATTCAAATTCAGCCCAAAGTAAATGAGAATCAAAGGCAAGTTGAATGGCATAGAATTCATAATATCCTTTGGTGGGTATACCTATCCTATACTGATAGCGTATTCGTCGTCTTCCAAGGTGAACTCAACAGGGTGGGCAGGCGTAAATTCATAGACCAACATAGTGATATTAGCTCCAGAGGGTGGAGAAACTTTCCAACAGAGAGGAAACTTAGTACCAGTAGTAGTATTAATATTATAGTAGTAGTAGAGTAGTAGTAGAGAGTAGTAATAGTAATATCAGTAGCAGTATTGGTTTTAGAGTATTTCATTGGAATTTATACTATAGTAGTAGTAGTAGTAGTAGTAGTAGTAGTAGTAGAGTAGTATCAACATTATAGTAGTAGAGAGTAGTATCAGTAGTATTAGTATAATAGCTTTAGTATTAGAGAGTAGTAGTAGTATCAATATTGTAGTAGTAGAGAGTAGCATCAGTACTATCAATAGTAGAGTAGTATTATCAATATTATAGTAGTAAGTAGAGTATTAGTGGAGTAGAAGACAGTAGAGTAGAGAGTACAGAGTAGTACTAGAGTAGAGTAGAGAGTAGTAGAGAATAGTGTATGACTCAGGATATAGGCTTAAAACCAAAACAAAGGTCCTTGGTGTCCTTCAACTACACTTCACTACTACATTATTATTACTGCACTGAAGTAGTTCTACCGATATTGAGTGCTATACCAGAACTATACTTTTTTTTTGGGTCACTAAAGATGTAGCCATATAGAGTATATAATGATATAGAGTATATAATGATATAAAGTATATAATGATATAAAGTATATAATGATATAAAGTATATAATGATATAAAGTATATAATGATATAAAGTATATAATGTTGGTAAGAAAATCTTTTAAATTCAGTAGTTTCATTTTTATCTGTATTACTTAAATGACTAGTTCTGAATATCTAGTACTATTTATCTTTTTTTGGGGCTAATGGTAGCTCCACTGCTATATACACTCCCAGAATAATATATCAAAACATACACATTAATTTCATCCCTAGCCCTCTAGTGTTATACTTTAGCCATTACTGCTAATAGTTTGTTATAGAGTGGAGTGGGTATTAATTTAGATCCTGGAGGGTTATAAATTATGTGCAGGACTTGGAATATTTTTAAGACTTTCAAAATCCACAAATTGGAACATTCTTGGATGAATGACATAATAACAATCTAATCAGATTAATAAGACGAAATTCTACTTTGAAACTAGTATACTGGGCCCATGCTCTATCTGCAGTACATGCATTGGAGAGACCGGAATTGAGCAAGAGCAGAGCTCTAAAACAACACATAAGAAGGGTATTTTACCCAAAAGTGACTGACGTAGTGTCCGGAATTCCAGCATTCCAATAAACCTAATTTCATAGGGATTAAATGGAAAAAGGGTGCTTTGCGTTGGTCCTTTTTCTGCTGAGGTAGCCTGGTGTACGGGTGTACTCTCCCCTCGGGTCTACACCTCATGGCCATTTCCGAGGGTTGCATTCACCAGACTATCGAGTGAAAGAGAAATATTAGAATTAAGTCAAGAATAAATGGATTTTACCAGTATTCATATCCAATTGTGAAAATAATGTTGGTCCTGCACACAAGCAATACACCATCAATCATATTCCAATAACTAAAACTATGGAATATCTGTATACAGTATAAAATCATGGAATGACGACCTTAAAATCTCTATATGGCTCAATTCAATAGTCACTACATTCTCCAAATTCCAAATAAAACCAAACCTGTATATAATACTACCACATATTATCCACCACCTTATATGCACTACCACTCCACCACTCTATGTAGGAAGTAATATCCTTCCACTACTTCTACTACAGCTACTTCTCCCACAACTACTTGTATGTACTACTTCTATGCACTACATACTATACAGAATACACTAGCTTATAGTCTATCTACTACTGTCCATTCCCAATATCATCTACTACTACGTCTATAAACTATTATATGTTTCATATAGACAAACCATTTACATCCGTCATTCACCCTCGTGTCTGTGTCTATAAAAGTATTTGTCTTTTTGTCTTTTTGTCTTTCTGTCTTTCTGTCTTTTGTCTTTCTATCTTCTGTCTTTCTGTCTTTTGTCTTTCTATCTTCTGTCTTTCTGGCTTTCTATCTTCTATCTTTCTATCTTCTGTCTTCTGTCTTCTGTCTGTTATGTAGTCGGTATCGGTTGGTATGCAACCAGTGACTTCATGTGTCACGTTGGTATGAGAGCGTGGCCTGACTAAATTATGGTCGTGCACCAACCATATTCATTAGGAAGTAAATGAATCTAAAGGAGTCTTAATTCGGAAGAGGGGAGGGTATAGACTTTTTATGGATGGAACTAGATGGCTATTTTTTTATTTTTTATATTCTTTTTTCTATATTCTCTTTTATTATATTCTTTTTTTTTATATTCTTTTTTTTTTTTCTTTTTTTTGGGGGGAGTTTGGCTGGTCCTTGGGTTCTTACTCACTAGGTTCTTACTTTTTCGCAGTCATGGCTGGGAATACATATGTGCATGACGACTTAAAAAATGGAAAATGGAAAAAATTGATAAAAATGGAATATGACTTGGAATTGTTGTTTCAGGTAGAATATCCGGTATTTAAAACTTCTACTTTAAGAAGAGTGTCCTGCACAGTGCCAGGTCTTCAACCAGCCATTCAAACCCAAACCGCTGAACCACTCATCCTGGTGCTGGTCTTTATAAATTGGATATTAGTAGAATTTGGTTATACGAGAAACCTTGAAAATGGGGATACATTTTTTTTTTTTGGGAGGCTTTAAGTACCTGGGATTGTATGCAGGACACAACATATATCATGCAACAATCCTTAAAATTCAATCAATAAAGGAGTAAATACTTTTCATTATAATATTTAACATCTATAGATCAAAGGGAAGAACTGGCATTATATTTTTATGAGTAGTGCGATGCTCATAATGCGAATGATTACACCATGCAGCCGCCTTCTCTTAATGCCACTACACTAATACTACTAAATACTATACTCGATACACAATTGACTACTAAAGTTGACAGTACACAATGCCAGGTCGTATTGGTGGTATGTATATAGTAGACAGAGTAGACAGAGTAGACAGAGTAGACAGAGTAGACAGAGTAGACAGAGTAGACAGAGTAGACAGAGTAGACAG
>NLAD01000683.1:0-26979 GCA_002370245.1 Metschnikowia sp. 04-226.1
GAAGTTTACATAAATCCGCGACAAGAAGCACATAGTAGAGTCCGGCCACAAATCGGGTGCAAAAACCTTCGCTAAAGTGAACAGTGCTTTTTATGCGGGTATCCAAAATTTGCATATCGCTCACTGAAATTTTCAGTTCTGATAATCTATTCCTTCAGAGCACTATCAAAGTCACCAACTTGTCAATCTTTAGTTACAAGCAAGCCCGTCTAGGTATCTTTAGATAATATCTCAATAATAGCATTTTGAGTCAGTTGTGGCCATTGGTGATACAGATACTATTACCATTTATGTACTACTATGGTTTACTCTTTCGCCCTGGATAAATTGGTTTTCCAATCTATCGATATTCTTACGTGTTTTTCATTAAAGGCGGTAGTTATTCCTCAGCCTCAGTTAGAGCTTTAACCTAAGCTCTTCTAATATTCATGTGATTCTACTATCAAGATCAGTGTATTCTTTGGTAAATTCTCAGATAGTGACTGGTATTGCTTATGTGAAAAGATGAGTTTAGATAAAAATAGCCGGCCCTCCATTAATGCTCGGTCAGTAGCCACACCGGGTTTAAACTTTATCAACGCTCGTAACTTTTGGAGCAAGTGGGCCTTGTCATTATAAATATTCATTGTAATTCTACTACCACTAACACTGACTTCTAATATTGATACTACCACTAACACTGAATTCTAATATTGATACTACCACTAGCACTTATTGACATTGACCACTTATGTCCATAGGCTAGATTAGTATATGTCAGTGTCTTCTCAATCAATTCTGACCGTGGTAGACTGCCTTCATGTGTTGTTTCATACTTTATGTATTAGTCATGGATATTATAGATGATAGTATAGAGTCGAACACTTCAGTATAGTGAGTATGGACCCATATGCAATATTACGGAAATCTTGGAACTTTGAAATTAAAAATATGCTTGTTGAGATGGTTTGATAATTTTCAGGTCAAGAGTGTTCATACTTTTGCATGTTCGCGTCCAAGTGCAAACCTCAGATCAATAATAGTTAGGAAACTAAAATATTGAACTAAAAATCGAAAATCGAGAAAAATATCAAAATAGTAGAATTAAAATAATTCTGGCCAAATTCTCCAAAGTATGATACTTTTTTTGTTTCGGTTCAGTGAATTGGCTGTCAATTTTACTAGTATCGACTACATATTGACCTTGAGAAACTAGGACGAAGCAAGCGGACGGACTATATGCAGACCAAAAGAAACGAAAGTTTTTCTGCACAATTCAAACCACTTTTGAAAGGAGACCGAGAGAGCCAGACTTGATACGGATTGAATTGTAGAAAAAAAACGCTCTCGAAAATGCTAGCTGAGGTATGAAAGTAATGGTGCTTAATGCGGACAATAATGTCACGTGACTTGGAATTTATCATGGCTTAGTGTGATACTAAAATATCCTAGTATTATAAACGTGTTCTATATTGGTATGATGGTAATATTATACTAAATTAATCTAAATTGATACTATAGCCCAAATTATATATTATTAATACTAGTATACTGCATGTAATCTACAATGGTACTAGTGGTTGTCTGTTGATCTATTTTGACAAATAAAATCCTCTTGAATATGGTATTTTGACATTATGAGTATGCCGACATGTCTGATATTATAAGACTAGTTTGGCTTACTGAAGCACTGCGTGATATCCTCGAAACCCTCTTTTTACAATGACGTTGTATCCTGAATCCAACTTTTCCGAAAAACTTTCTCAATATGATTCCTATCCAACAATTTACCTCTACAATGCTTACCACTTTCATGAGTGATTATTTAAATGGTTTGTTCACCTCCACCTACAACCAAGACAGGACTTTTAATATGTAACCGGCTCAAGTCTATTTTAGCTCCTGTTCATCTGTACATCACTTCTTGAAATTTTCCTTGGACGATCCAAGAGTGAGGAAATAAATAAATCTTATGGTTTCATCGAAATGGGTGCTTTTCGAAGCATTTGAGGTTGAGAGTTGCCACGAAGAATCAAAATGGGCTAGGTTCGAAAAGTCATGTTTGTTTGTCTTCCAAGGAGAATTTTCAAAATTTTGACGTCTACCAGTCTGTAAGTATAGTAGTAGTAGAATTAATATGTTAAGCCGGTTATGGTGGTGATAGAGGTAGCAAGATTAAGTAGTCATGATTAGACTATTCGACAGTAAAGGTAGCATGTTACTTCAGGTCCAGGTCATCAATCCTTATCACTTTCCGGGCGCCATTTTCATCTTCCGATGGCCTCTTTTCACCGGCATTTTCACCAAGACGACCTGGCTTATTAGACAAGAATTGAGGAGGCTTGGCCAAGGCCCCGGGCTTGTTGAAACCTTGGGGTTTGCCTAGCCCCGCAAATGCAGGACGACTAAGACCCCCAGAAAATGACGGCTTGGTGAGCCCGGAACTGGCTCTATTGGGAGACGCTTCGCCGTGGGTGGGAGCTCTAGGGTCGGCCACGCCGGGCCCGGGCTTGACTGAAAGACCACCGGTCTTTTCCGGTTTTTTCTGGTTGCTTTCGCCCTGCGTCTGTCTTTCCTTGATAGACTTGGTCAACGCAATATCCAAGATCTTGCTGACCTGCTGAGGCGCTTTTTCCACCAAAAATGTAAGAGCATTGTCTCCACAACCTGCTTTAGCTCCTATAATGTTGACTTGCGCAATGGTGGTAGCCAATGCTTTGGTGATGATTTCTGTGGTAACCGCCGTATTATAAGAGAGTTTGCGTGCCTTATAGAGCGTGAAGAGCTCTTTTTGAAGGTAGGTCAAGGACTTCTTGGTGTCATTGTTCATGACGGGCATGGCGGAGGATGCAGGCAGTGCGGTGGATGCAGGAGGAGAGACGTTGCCTGCACCACCACCGCGATTGTCTGCAGAGCTGATAACACTATCTGCAGGCTGCGGCTTGGGCCTGTTTGCAGCCAATTGTGCCTTGATGGACCCATCCTCGGAATGGTCTTTTTCAGACTTCTGGAAATAGAGCGATGTTTTGTTGTAAGGATCTCTTTTGATCTCGCTGGCAATTTCGGCAATGGACTTGGGCTTGGGGCTCGCCTGGCTGGATACAGGATACCGCTGATACCCGGCTCCTTCATACGCGCGACCGTACTGGCTTGGAGATGGCGTTGCAGTGTAGGCATTTGGAGACACCTGCATATAAGGGGTTTGGTATGCCATGTTCTGTCTTTGCCGGAACTCCGACGACCGAAGTGCAGCCTCCTTGGCCTTGGCCATTGCAACTTCATGCTGGCGTTTTCTTGTTTTCTCTTTTTCCTCGAGAAACTTGTTATCCATGGCCCAGACCCAGTCGGCTTCGATCTCTGGTTGATGCACTACCCGAAACATCTTATTATATTTCACAATGTGAGTCACGCAAAGCTGCCAGCCATCGGGGCAGTATTTATAGTAGGGGAACAAGTCCCTGATTGCGTCGGTAATTTCGCTCAAAGTGAGCTTCTTGTCTTTCAAAACCGTGCTGACCATCGCCAGGATGCT
Organism: Metschnikowia sp. 04-226.1; assembly: GCA_002370245.1. Lineage (NCBI taxonomy): Eukaryota > Fungi > Ascomycota > Pichiomycetes > Serinales > Metschnikowiaceae > Metschnikowia > Metschnikowia sp. 04-226.1. The sequence goes on from NLAD01000683.1 coordinate 3,512, forward strand.
CATGGCCGGTTTTGTTTTGAACTGTTCGGGAACCTCTTTGACACTCTGTACCTTGGGTTTTCTGTATGGCTGGTCCCGTTTTCGGAGCGGGAGCTTGGGTCGAGTCGTTGGTGTAAGAGTTTTTAATACACATATGGGTGCCTCTTCGTGAAAATCAGGGTCCACAGTGATTGCCCTGAAGGGGACCACTGAATTGGGTGCAGGAACCACCTCAATAGGCTCTACCAGGACTTGAAGCATCTGCAAGGGAGGCTGGTGGTAGGGGTACCCATTGTATGCAGCGAACGGTTGAGAGCCCGCAGGCCCCATATAGTTTGGGGTGTAGCCTGGATACGGCGGCAGCGCCAGGATGCGGCCGTATACTTTGTTGGGTGGTGGCTGGATGGTGGCGGCTTTGCCCATTCTGATGAGACCCGCCGGGCGGCCTGTACTTTTATCCTCATTCGGTAATCTTCCGAGCTCGGGTCGTGACCCTTTGGCGTATGCGTTCTTGTCGGGCTGGGAATCGAGAAGAGGCGCTAGAGACGCAATTTCCTGATCAAGGACATTGACGTCCAAGCCGGCGCCGAAATCCTCCTTGTCCAAGCTCAGATCGTCAAGAATGACGCCCTCCTGCATGTTGTGCTGCTGCACCAAACGGTCGATTTCGTCCTCCTCCTTTTCTATTTCTTCTTTCAGTAGTTGACGAGAATTTTTGAGCAAAGCCCGTACATCCTCGTCCAATTCAGCCATCTCGTTGACCGGGTCTGCTTCGAGTTCGGAGATAAGTGCATTAAGTTCATCGGCCGAAGCCGACAGTAGGGATTTTCGCCGGGCAATGGAGAGCCGACGAACAAGATCGGCTTTGAGCGCCGCACCTTCCTTTCCTGAAACCTCCTTTAAAGCACCATCTCTTCCTGCACCCCGTTTTGCACCGTCTTTCGCCAAAATAGGTAACTTTCCGGCATCTGGGGTAGCAGTGCCCGAAAACAGCAGTCGAGACGTCTTCCTTGGGGACGTATATAGATTTGTGCGGAGATTCAACGCATCCAGCGGGTTGAACAATTGCGGAACCCCGTTTTTCTTGTCCTCTGCAGGCTCTATCGATGGCAATACGAACGTAAACGGAATGTCTCCGATCTGAATCTTGGTGCTATCAGTGAGAGGCACGGTGAGGCCCTTGGCAACGAACTGGTTGTGCACAAAAGCCCCATTCCGGCCCAAAACGGAAATTTCAAACCGTTGGGTGCCGAAATTGTAGAATATCTTGGCATGGCGTCTCAGAATCGCTTTTCCAGACGACAAGTGCACGTCCACGGAGTGCTGTGCCTCCAGGAGGAGCTCATTGCTGGACTTACGCCCTAGAACAACCTGCAAGGTCTGCACAAAGAAGGTGTAGTTTTCAAAATCGAGCCTGGCGTAGGCAGAGATCTTGGAGGCGTCGATTTTGGACTCTCTTCTGGCATCGGGTTCAATTTTTGCAACATTTTTGACTTCCATTGGTTCATTTTTGGGCTCCACTTCAAGGACAATCTCGGTCTTTTCGACCTCGGGGAGGGTTTCGACCTCGGCCGTTCGTAGTGGTTTCTCGGAAGAGCCCGGGAGAAATCGAGTGTTTTGCGCGGCGCCGGCTTTTGGAATGCCATTACCGGGCCAACTCATCACGCACGGACTTATTTACGAGCTGCTATAGGTGCTATTTTGGTTGGAGTTTAGAGTAGTGATGTATGAGATGGTGTCGCGTTTTCAGCGGCTCATCTCGGTGTGCGCTGTGTGCAGGACACAGGAAAGTTCTGATGTTATGCAAGTACAATACCTTCTGGCAGAGCAAATTCCTGCTGCTGGTCTATAACTAGGCGTTCTTTGTCTCCCTTTGATTGAAACTCTAATTCATTTTATGTATACATGATTTGTGAAGACACAGATCAAGATAGAGGTACGTATATAAAGAGAGATGTATAGAGGTAAATAGGTATATAGAAATAAATGCAATTCTTACGAAAATAGTAGATGGATTTGAATTGATAGAGAGGAAAGGTGGTTAATAGTCGGCAAATGTGTAGTTTTTTGGTTGATGGGTAAAACACTACTCACGTGGATCAAGTCTGCACTCAGATAAGGCCCACCCGAACAATGGCTGATACATCTAATCGAAAAGTCGGACAACAGAAAACTATTTTCACTCTGGACCAAACTAGGGCCTTATACTAAGAAGGTATCGAAAGAATTTTAACAGTGGTCTTGATTTAGTATTGGATAGTGGATGTTAAGTGATGGTTAAATTCTCCTACTTAATTTGAGTAGAAGTGAGTACTGGGTGGGTTCAAGTCAGTGTTTGGTGTGGTCAGTGCAGATTATGCGAGTGGAATTGGAAGAAATGAGCTTAAATAACATTCCTAAAACACTGGTGATATTAATTAATGGTAGTCAGTGAGTATGAAGATCAATAGTTTGGTAATCGGGTATGAATGTTAGTCTGGGAGAAAAAAATTTATGATTAATAAATTAAGTGAGTTTTCGAGTCTGTTTTTTTGGGTATTCATATATTCAATAATAGCCAATGCTGCAGGTGGGGAAGAGGGCTATATGAAAATTTTTCCAAGTGCAAAAGTTTCAGAATTTTAACATAAAACGGAATAGAAATAATAGGTGTAGATATATAGACAGAAACTAACATTTAAAGAATTTAGGAGGTATAGGTACGTAGAAATAATGCAGATGAGATCTAGAGGTAGAGCTTGGCAGATTCTTCATGGACAGCATTCCCATCTGCATAATATAGCCTGAGGTAATCATGTATCAAAGTATAGAGAAAAACGGACATAGATAATGTGGGTTTAGATGGACCTGGATATAGAAAAGACAGATATATTGATGCATATACATTATAAACTTGGATAGTTGTATGTTCATGGATCTAGTATTAGCACTTTATGTTACGCGTAGTATTAATAAACAGAAGTCTCTTTTGTTGATGAGTCTGGGAGGAACCGAAAGCTATTATATTGACTTACTTCTGCATATGAACACATCAGTAATCAGTTGTTTACTAAGGGTGCGTATAAATGCTGAAATCAACCAACATGGCTTTAATTTAGTATACTGAATATAGTGGGTTAAACAAAGGTATACATAGGGATTCACAGAGTCAGAGATAGATACGATGAATGATGTAGAGGCTATAAAAATAGCATCAGAGTAGAGACATACACATATAAGAACAGAGATACACTTATTTATCTACATGGATTTCGTGGAAACTCAGAAGATTGCTAAGGATGGGGGTGGCGCACCCGTACAGCAGAACATACCAGCAGAGTAAACCTCTGTTAGTAAACATGCCTTAATGAGGAGTCGGAGTGTACATAGGTGAACCTAATACCTTCCTGCATAAAAGAGGTAACTTGTGGTATCTAGAAATTCCAAGCACGGTCTGAAAGGGACGCTCAAACAGAACAACGCGTGTTCTGCACATAATATTGGCTCCCTATTACCACGGCACCTGGTACTTCTCGCTTGCACCCAGTACAATCAGACAAAGCATTTAAGAATAAATATCCTTGAATCCTTTTGCTGTAACCAAAAATTTTTACACAGCATTCCATTGGTCTAAGTGTCGGTCCTTTTGCTGGAGTATTATGGTGTACGGGGTGGAAGTTCGGTTTTGAAGGTAGTACCAGGGTATGCCAGGATTATATCAAGGTGATATCGGGGTTTATACAGGGGAGGAAAACAAGGAATATACCGAGAATGACAGCCGGCTCAATTGAGGGCTTTTTTAAGGACTCTACCCAGGGTCCCCCAATTTGGTGTACTGATGTATTCATCTGCACTCCCCCATCTCAAGTGCGCTTGAAGCAAATATCCCTACAAACCCCAAATGGCAGTCAAAAAACCCAGCCTTCGAGCCAAGGCGGCCCAAAAAAGCGGCCCAAGTAAGGCTCGCGCTCACTCTGCAGAGGCCCATACCTCCTATCATGAAAATCCCATGTTAAAACTCTCCAAAACAAGCAAGAAAGAGAAACAGAGGAATAAGTCCGAATCCTTCAACCAGAAGCTCCAGCGGTCGGCCATAAAAGGAGTGACCAAAGCTGAACATAAAAAACGCCGCACAGAGTTGCGCCCCGATATGTCAGAGCTCCTCCAGACTTTACCGGAAACATCTGTGAATTTTGTCACCAAAAGTGAAGCGATGAACTGGCCGAGTGTGGACAGCGGGGCCTATGTGCAGGATAAAAAGAAGGCTCGGGCCAACAAGCCCAATCCTCAGAAGCACACGGGGCACCTGCAAATTTTGCGTGCTGAAAGCGAGCGGTTCAAGAAAGTTCTTACGAATGAGTCATTCAAAGCCTCGCCTTTTGCCACGCTAAAGTCAGTGATCGAGGCTAACTTGAACCGGGGCAACACACGTGACTAATACTGCATGATTACTTGCACGTGTAGACAAGCATGTGATCAGAGGCACGTGATGAGAGACTCTGCCCGTAGATTTAACACGTGTGTCGAAATCTAAGGCCTCAAATTTTCCATTTTGGAAACACTGGAAAACATTCAACTTAGAGTTTGGCTGATGGCCAGACCAATACCATCAGTTTTAGTGATAAGTTACACGGACTGCATCCAAAAATAGGGGTACAGCCCCGGATACCCGGAATTTGGAAAGATTGGCACCATCGTAAACGAAGCGAAGAGAGTTATGGCGCTATTGATACTAGAATTCTTAGCAAGCGGTGCATTCTACCTGCAGGACTCCAATATTGTCTTAGCGTTTTCCACTTTTTGTGTACATTCTGTATTGTTGTTTATAGAATTGTATACTCTATTTTTTTCTACTACAATCGCGTCTAATCCGTTTATTGCAATAATTATAGTTTATCTGCAATACGTGTAGCATCGTCTATGCATCACCTATATACAACCATACTTACATACAGTCTATCACCACCATCTCGACAATCTGCAGTACTGATGTTTTAAGTCGCCTGTGCATTCCAAATTGTTGTCGTGTTTATATGGTGTGCATACACTGGTCTTGGAACTATTGTTCCAAAGTTAACCTTTTGTTTTATCGCGGTCCTGCAGATAAAGCGCGTTGTCGCGCTAGCCGACGCCTAATGTCGGTGGACGCTAAGTTTCGCCGCGTACTGTACACAGACATCCTGGTCTAGACGTCCTCTACTTAGCCCTGTGTTGGCAAAGTAAGTTGGGACCATAGGTGGCTAGAACGTACACTAGAGATAAAATTGTTTATTGGGTACTCTAATACTTTCTGGAAGGCCAGTGTCCCATTCGCAGGAAGGTGTCTGCGATGGCACATTGCCTCGTGAAGCCCTAAGGAAGGGAATGCTGTGCGTCATGTGCAGTACATCAGCTTAAAGTAGCACAATCAATTCAAAACCATGGCTTTAGAAAAAGCCCTGCACTCTCAAGAGTGCAATGAGCGCCTCCTCCACGACACGCCGTGCCCTCAAAGGTCATTTGGCGACGTGGATCTCGTAAAAAGAAACCTAACTGCAGGAACACTCTATGTACAGTACAAACGCGACGAGGAAAAAATAAACAACGCCATGAACAATGTGCTGACGACATCGATACACCCAACAGGAAATCGAGGAATTAAGGCTTTGTTTACCTGCACTAGACCTGAGGCTTTAAAGAATAAGCTATTCAAAATTGCTACAATCTAGTCTTTTCCCCGTGCAATTCAACCGGCTATAGCCCCTACGGCGTCCCCAGAAACACGCCCCCACCTTCACGCTCCAAAGCGCCCATTCCGTCCACAATTGGTCCGATCAACACCTTCATTCTTTATCTATTCCCGTCACCACTTTCGTTCCCGGCTTCATTTCCCTTTCCAGCTTCACGGCGTTCATTTCTAGCATCTGGCCTCCTTTTCCAGTTCCCGTCTCCTCCCAGCCTCTCGCCACAAAACCCGCAGACTTATCCTGATACACATTTGATACACACCTGAAACAACCCCTAATTCCCACCCCCTATTATATCAATGAGTGACCTCTCCCAAGTTGATGTTGTCTCCAACACGCTGCCGGTAAATCGATCCGTTGAAACCGAATGTGAGCCCGCCATCTACTATGAGGGCACCATCCACGAGGATTTCCTCTACAACCGCCACAATGAGTGCATCTTCGATGACCTCCATTATTTTCCCAGCCTCAAGAACGACGGTAGTGAAGATGCAGTGGTGAAGTTCGACCCCCAAGCCCCCGACGAAATCGTGTCGGCCACGTTGAAGGCCTTGATAGTGCAGTTGACATCTCCGGAGATTATCGACTACAACCTCATCTGTGACTTCTTCTTGACGTTTCGTAACTTCACCAAGCCACATATTGTGCTCAGGTTGTTGATCACCCGCTTGACCTGGTCGTTGCAATACATTAATTCCTGGAAAGCTGAGACTGAGCAGCTAGGGAAGTCGGTGCTTCTAAGAACATTTGTGGTGCTAAGACATTGGATTCTCAACTATTTCGTGGACGACTTCGAGCCCGATGAGAAGTTGTGTGACTATTTCATAACCAACATCAACGCCATCACCATGGATTCCGGCTTGGTCAAGCCCACGATGAAGTTCGAGCTCAAAATCTTCCTGGACCTCAAAATACACTGGATCACCCAGCTCAATGAGTTCTTTCCTCAGCATCAGTTTTCTGTGCTCAATGTCGAACTGAACCCTTTGCCCATGGCCTCAGACATCTTCTATGCCAAGAAGTTAACCAAGTCGCCCACGGAAGCCTCCATACACACTAATCCTTCCTACAGACGCTCGGCCATGTTGTCGCTATACGACCAGAAAGCCCACCATAAGGTTTTGATATACGACCAGAGCCCTACTGACGAAAATCCACAGTTGTCCATCAACAACTTGTTGACTCAGCACAAATCCTCTCGCCAATCGCTAAACATCAAGCTTGAGGACTTCACCAAGGATAATGTGTCTCCTCACTCCCATAAAGAAGCGTGGAGTACGCTCAACAACCCGGCCTTTACCACTACTCCATCGGCCAACAGACACCGGCTCTCCAAGCAACCGAATCCTAACTTCCAGCTCCCACTTTCATCCTTCAAAAGTCCGGGAGTCAAGCACAACTACATGAACATTTCCGACTCTTCGTTGGCTTTGAAAAAAACGAAGCCAAACTCCGACTGGCGCAAAAACCCTTCTCACCCAGAGGTGGGATTTTCCACCAGTGGGCTTATTTCGCTTCCGTCGTCGAGAATTCAGGAAATTCTCCCTGCTACTCCGGCTAAAAAGATGGATGATAACCTCTTTGACCACTCGCCTTTTAAGAAGCGCATCCACAGCTTCAAACCTCCGTATGCTCCTCCTCGGCCCTCGCACTTGGATGACGAGGTCGGAAGAAAGAGATCGCTTAAGAAGGTCGTTGCCAGCTGGACCAAGAATTTTCATACACCAGACCTTAAGCTGGAGTATGAAACATTTGCTAAGTTGCATGACGAAGATTCGGGTGACGAATCTAAGGAAGTGGCCGAAAGCTCTGATGAACAGACACCCGAGCACAATATTGGCGACAGAGTGGATGTTCTCAGTGCCCGGATCATTGATGAGTTGGAGTACGTGATCCGCTACTACATCAATGATTCAAGCCAGACCATCACCGAAAACACCTACGACGAAATCAATAAATCGGCCATTGAGTTTTCGCCTAAACAGCAAGGAAAGAACGCGGAATCTAAGAACTCCATCTTATTGCCAGAAATTGCTTCGGAACCTTCGGAACCTTCGGTGAAGCATACGTCCATGGGCACCTCCAACAAAGATTTATCTATTCAAGACATTTCCGAACTCAATATCCAGAAAATTGATAACCTCTTTTGCCACGAGCAACAGGCACCGAAAACAGATGCTGCAAATGAAGTGCCTGAAGAGTGTACAAAGATGTCTACCAGCTCCAAACGTTCGTCTTTTGGAAGAGTTACCAGTATTAATTGGAATGACGAGGGACTTCTTCTCGAAAATTCAGCACTGTTGGGTGAGGAGGACGACGAGGCAAGACCTGGCACGAAATATTTCGACGTTCCTGAAAACCAGCAGGAAAGCCAGGTCGAAGACCAGACCTCTGACGACCAGACCTCTGAAGATCAAGAAGAAAAGCAGGTCAAAGATCAGGTTTCTGAGAATCAACAGGAAAGTCAGATGTCTGAAAATCATGAGGGAAACCAGGTGTCTGAATATCAGCAAGAAACTCAACAGGAAGGTCTGGCTTCGGAAACTAAAGAAACATCCCAGACGTCGCAATCTTATGAGTTGGATTCCAGCGATTTGGAATGCTACAATGAAGAAGTCGATGATTTGGGTATCGCCATGAGTCCTCAATCCATGCGCCATAGATTGGTGCAGCGCATCAGCTTGAACGAGCAAATTGCCACCACTACTATGAACAAGCGGTTGTCGGCGGTATCGAGAAACTCTAGTGGCTCTTTGTACAGAAGAGACTCTTCGGTGAAGTCTTACGTCAGTTACGATTCGGCATATTCAGTGTTCAGTGACCTCAAAACAGACAGTGGCTCCAAAAACACCAATCTTAAGAAGAAGTTTGGCTACAATGACTTGAGAAAATTTGCAGATGTCAAGGATGAGGTGAGGTTGAGCAAAGTATCCAATTTCTCTATCACCAGAAACATGAGAGCATCAGGAACTTCTTTTCTCTCGAGATCTTCATCCGCCAAGAAAAGTGTGAGGCAGAGCACGCTCTATGCGTTGACGGAATTGCCTTTCAACCAGGAGATGGAACATACGCTGTTGTATACAACCAAAGTCTTAAAGGAATCCAGGAGACTGTCGGACCTTTCAGACAGCTCGGTTTTTTCGCAGATGTTGAGAGGACAAAAGAAGAAAAGCACGGTGAATGAAACGTCGTTGAAGTCGTCGTTGACTTCGGTAGCCATTCCTGGAATCAGCAATCACGTGTTGAAGGAATTAGCCTCCATTCCTGACGAAACCTTTACATGCAAAAACCCCGTGCAGTATGCGTTATACAAGTTGGAAGGCTTGGGCGAAAAGGACTACGAGAATGCCACCATTATTTCCAGCACGTCTGCGGGAAATTTGATTCCCGAACCTCGGGCCTCGATTACCGAGAAAGCCAAGTCTTATAGAGAATCTACGGACAGAATTTCTCGCGGTGACGAGCTTCTCAAGCTCGATACAGAGCGAAGAGAGGCAGAATTATATTTGGACTCTCAGATGGAGAAGCTCACGGTTGTGAAAAACGGCAATAAAACAGTGGATACGGATCAGATTCTCGACGAAATCAATAATGCCGTGACTGAAGATGCAATTGACTATTCTTCAGAAGTCGAGGACGACTTGAAAAAGAGACCCGTCACCCCCATCAAAACAAAGGAACGGGTGCTCGCGTCCACCTCGCAACATGTCAGCAACTTGAACGCCATGTTCTCGGCCAACTCCAACAGCGAGAGCCCGTACTCGTTTTTGAGTCCGAAAGTGGTGCTCGACGGATACTCGTTGAAGTCGTCAGTGTTGAACATCGAGCATGTGATGGCAGAAAAGACCCACGTGTCGTTTATTTTGAGCTACAGTGCCAAGGCCATTGCACAACACTTTACCATCATCGAGAAGGACATGCTCCAAGAAATCGACTGGAAGGAGTTGATCGAGCTTAAGTGGAACAAAGACTTGACTCCCGTAAACAGTTGGTTGGGTATTTTGGTGAACGAGGACTATTACAACAAAAACAAAGGTGTGAACTTGGTGATCGCACGGTTCAACTTGGTGGTCAATTGGGTCATTTCTGAAATCCTCCTCACCACAAGGGAAGAAGAGCGGCGTATTATCATCTCTCGGTTGATCCACGTGGCATACCACTGCTACGAGATGCAAAACTTCTCCACGTTGATGCAGTTGATTTTGGCCATCACCAGTGAAAAGGTCAATAAGTTGAAGGACACGTGGAAGGGTTTGCCCCCAGGCGATATTCTCACGCTCAAGCACTTGGAGCAGTTGACGTCTCCAATGAAAAACTTTGTCAACATCCGGTTGTGCACCAACCAAATCACCCCATCCAAGGGCTGCATTCCGTTTGTGGGTTTGTACCTCTCGGATTTGGTATTTAATGCTGAAAGGCCCAAATTCATCAAGGCCAAGACCCCACACCAGAGAGATAGCACCACCGAGACCAGTTTTGCCAGTGCTGGCAGTAAGGAGGATGAAACCATGATCAACTTCTCGCGGTTCCGGACCTCGGTGCATATTGTCAAGTCGTTATCGCAGTCCATAGAGTGGGCTGCCAACTACGATTTCCCCATCGACCAGGAATTGTTACGGAAATGTCTTTACGTGAAGTCGTTGGACGAAGGCGAGATGAACCATTGCGTGGGGATTTTGACCAGCGAAAGCTGAAATTTGACGAGGACAACAAGACAAGACTAAGACAAAAATATGAAGTCGACAGAGGAAGAAGAAGTGAAGAGAGAGGAAGAAGTTGAAGGCGAGATGAAAGACCAAAATCCAAAATGGCTCTGGAGACTGGTCTATCATGTATGCTTTTTCACACAGGACGCTGTTTGCCAAGCGTTGATAGAAGCTGCATGATGCACTGTTCGATACCCCCACTGCGCAACCATAAACGCATTTGCGCCACTAGAGAACTATATAAATGCGTAATTCGTCATGAATTTTAATGCTTTAATTTTTACAAGCCAAACCATCAGCACCCATAGAACTTCATTAAATTTTAAATTGCATTAAGAAATTTCGTTTTGCGGATGCTTTGTCATTGAGGAAAGATTGAAAGGACTTTTTAGGTGAACTGATTTTAATTGGTTGGCTCCCTAATGGCTGCCTATTAGCCTGACTGCATGAGCGATTAGTGCTTGGAACTGCCTAATTGGTCGACTGTCTAATCTGTCTAATTTGTCTAACTGTTTGATTTCCAATTTGCCCGATTGTTGCCTTCTAAATTTGCTCAAATGCACATTGGTGGGTGTATTTTATAGGTGGGGCGAGAATTGCAGCCATGACCCAAATTTGGGGAAAAAAACTGATATCTCGCTTCCCCACAAGATCGCGCGGCGCACCAAGCGCATGCGAAATCACTTGCGATTCATACCCCGAAAACGCGCCTGATAATTCACTCCCATCCATACTCAACAAACAAAAGAGACATTTCTGGAGCACCACAATATTGATTGCAGTTGACTCAAACCATTTACAAGCAAAAGCGCAACCCTGTCTTCCACATTGGAGCATCCTTGATTATGGCCAGAAGAAAGACACCACAGACCTACATTGCTGCTTTGGCCGTGGCCTCGCTTGCTGCTGTTGCATACAAGGCCTATGATATATTCAGCAAGAAAGAAGAGACTGAGGACGAGGTGGAGGTGGAAACAATGTGCGGCGTGAAGATCGCCAACCCCAACAAATCCATTGCTTTGACGTTGCTGCACTCCATATTGAGCTCTGACTTACCGCTTGCGGATATTCTTCTCTCGGCCAACAACGTCACTTTTATTCTTCCTCCATATCTTTCCATTGACGATCTCGAGCAGAGAATCGAGCTTGAAGACACTGGGCCTTTGCCTCAATCAATCACCCATAACTACAAGCTTTTGAAGTGCTCCAATCTCGACGGCTACTTTAGCATCCTCAAGAATCTCCGGCCTGATAAGTTGTTTGTATGCTCAGAAGACTTGGGCATCTCAGAGTCAGCACCAAAAGACTTATCTCGGTTTGTTAAGGAAATTGTCACTCTTGACCAAAACAGCCAGCATGTCTACGACGTCCTATCTAAGGTTTTCTTGAGATAGAGGATTTTTGAGATAACGAGATGAAAACTTCCTGTCTCTGTGTTTTTCGAGCTTATTAGATGGCAAATTTGATCCACTTCTTTAGGTGATAAGCCTACGTCTTTCCCTGAATTAATAACTTTTCAGGAATTTTACGTTCTGTCAAGGAACTCTTTAGATATTAACAAGTCTAACTTTTTCTTAAGATGATGACAATTGCACGAAGAATTTGTATGATTATCTGGAAGCCAATCTGTCTTCTGTGGAAATGGTGTTAATGCTCTTTCCAAACATCAATTGTCCCAAGCCCTCGGAAACCTCTAAGATCTTCTTTGCGTCCTTATAGTGGGTTACAGAATCCACCACTGCCTTAGCCAACTTTTCAGGGTTTTCCGATTTGAAGATTCCCGACCCAACGAAAACTCCGTCACATCCCAACTGCATACAAAGGGCGGCGTCTCCGGGAGTGGCCACGCCTCCAGCAGCAAAGTTCACCACAGGAAGTTTTCCGTTGTTGTCGATTAATTGACGAACAAGTTTCTCCTCCACGCGGAATTCGAAGGCGGCATTTCGAATAGCCAAGTCATCGCCCTTAAGCTTCAACACCTCGTCGATTTGCTCCTTGACCATGCGGATGTGCTTGACTGCCTCGGAGATGTCTCCAGTTCCAGCCTCTCCTTTGGTCCGCAACATGGCAGCTCCTTCGTTAACTCTTCTTAAAGCCTCGCCAAGATCTTTGGCTCCACACACAAATGGCACAGAGAAGTTGGCCTTGTCAATGTGGTGGGCCCAGTCTGCAGGCGTTAAGACCTCGGATTCGTCGATGTAATCTACGCCCAATTGCTCGAGAACCTGTGCTTCAACAAAGTGGCCAATCCGGCACTTGGCCATCACTGGGATGGAGATAGCCTCCATGATGGCCCGGATCATGGCGGGGTCCGACATCCTGCAGACTTGACCAGATTCCCTCATGTCAGCAGGAATACGTTCCAACGCCATCACGGCACATGCACCTGCTTTCTCAGCAATCACTGCCTGCTCCACGTTGACGACGTCCATGATGACTCCTCCTTTCAACATTTGGGCCAACCCGATATTGGTTTTGCGATCTGTCATTTTGGCTTCTCTATTGGTTCAAAACTGAGGTTTTTCGACTGAAAGGCTTTTCAAGGTTTTTCAGAAGTTTAAATTGTTTCAAACTGACTCGTCCCAACTTTATACAAACTTTATTGGTCTCGACTTTTATTGGGCGAAATTAAGCCTTGGCACGTATTTATGGGGTTTTGTTAACCTGCATATGGCGCTAGCGGATTTGGGGTGGAGCGGCAACTTCAGCGCGAAGAAACTGGCCATTACAGATCCGATCTACATGCAGGAAAATGCCACAGAGAGACCCGTGAGTCATTAAATTGCTCGCAAAATAGCGTATTTGCGCCCGCTGTCCAGCGCAAATCCATTGAGTCAACGTGCGAATATCGTTAATATGCAGAGCATGGGTCATAGTCACATTCCCATGTGCTGTCGAGTGAGCTCATCCGCCAAGATGTGTCCCGCGGCTTTCTGACGCACTCCTATTGTCTTGGAAAAGTCACGGGCAAATGGCGATGACTCAAACGAAGCGCAAAAATGAAGCTATTTGAGATTGCACTCATTTTTAATTAAGCGTTAACCATTGACTGTTGATTTCAATTTTTTTTCATTTCATTGGCTATTGATAATCACGGATGATCGTTGGTGTGCTTGCCCTTCAAGGTGCCTTTATCGAACATATTGAATGTCTCAAAGACGCTGCCAATGACCAAGATTTGCAGCAGTTAGGGCTTGAATTCACAGAGGTCAAAACTGTGGAGGAACTCCGAAAATGCCATGCCTTGGTCATTCCAGGGGGAGAATCCACCAGCATTTCGTATATTGCCGAGAGAAACGGTCTTTTGGACGAACTACGGGACTTCTGTGCCAAGAAACCCGTGTGGGGCACGTGCGCCGGCTTGATTTTCCTCAGCAGTCAGATCGACAATGGGAAGCCGGAGCAAAAGTGTCTTGGCGGACTCGACATTTCCGTGATTAGAAATGCGTTTGGCAGGCAATTGGATCTGTTTGAGCAGGCCTGTGACTTTAGCCTGTTTGCTCCAGGGCTCACTCTGTTCCAGGCAGTGTTCATACGGGCACCTGTCGTGAATGCAATCAACATCCTGCAGCTAGCACGGGAATCGGTGGGGCCCGCCAATATTCCGGCCAATGGCGTAACTATCAGCTTTCCTACTGCAAACAAAGAGCCGGTCGAGATATTGTATGCATTGGATAGTGGACTTGTGGTGGCCGTCAGGCAGGGCAAAACTTTGGGAACCTCGTTCCATCCAGAATTGGCTGAAGATTCAAGGTTTCATGGCTATTTTTTAAGGGAATTTGTGAAACCTAGTGTGGTATAATTGGGAAACTATTGGGAACGAGTCTTAATTCGAGACCGAGTCATAATATGATTGAGCTTTGAAGTCGAGCTATCAAGGTGAGCTATAAATGGGATGGTGTTTATCCAGGATTGAGCTACAATTCAGAAATGGTTGATACTGAGTTATGAAATCGTGGGGTGAGTTCTTAATAATTAGCCTAAAACTCTGGAGGACTTGCAATTTCGAAATGACTCAGTCAGTTATCATCGATGTACAAGCTATAATCCGAAACTGAGCTTGAATTGAAAAGACTTACAATCAAAAACCAAGAAGTGTGTTCTTCAGAAAGTGGTGTCTTGAATAAGCTATCACATTATCTATATACAGGAACAACATACAACGAAGAACAAGTCCTTAACGGAATGATATCAATAACATGTCTATTGATTGAATAAGACAAACATAATACTTCATCAATGGAATGGTTTTAATAAATTAGCCATCACTGGTTCTTAGCCAGAATTAAGCTACAATCAAGAGCAAATAATCATTCGAAAATAATCAAATGATTATGCATGAGTCATTTAGAGCTGAATAAAATATAGATCAAGTAGTGAACGAGTTCGAAAAGAATTATAGTCAGATCCAAACTGGTTATACAGGTATTCGGATCATATGCTATGTGCAGTCCCAGGTGAGTGCGGCACATCAAGACTAGCACCCATTTCTACCTGCAACTATCGTGGTGAAACTGCTCCTAGAGACGTAATGCAGCATGCACGGTATGCCAAGAAAGGCCATGACGATGATCTCTCACAGTACCTACGGCAGAACGTGAAATTGCCCACTCCACGCTACATGAGCGAACGCAAAGGTAATATGACCAGCGGAAACATGAATAACGTCGGCACCACATTGGTGGTGGGTCGAAGGGCGGGGAGACCTGAAAAAGTACCCGAAAAACTCATCGAGAGAAGTAGCAAGGCCAGAATTGAGCCCAGGGAGCGGGGGTACTCAAAAGAGAGCTCTGAAAGCGTATCGGACGCGACCAAAACGGTCTCCGAAATTCCTTTGGTGCTCTGGTACCACGAATATGGGGCATATTCCGAGGAAATTGTGGTGGATTCTGCATCGACGGGCCTTCGGGCAGGTGATTTTTACGAAATGGTAGCGGCCAAAAAACAGGGCAAGCCGTTCGTTTTCCGGGTGTTCGAGGCCAATTTCGTACTCAAAAACGCCAAGCAGAAGTCCATTTCGCTCAACTCCAGTCTTCAGAAAGTGCTCGGGCTCCCGCCCCGGACAGCGGTGGTGGTCCGGCGCATTGAAAATGTGACCGCCGTGGAGTTGGATACCGTGGAGGTGTACTTGAAAGACGTGAACTTCTCACGTGACCTGCAGTGGAACCTCTCGTCTCTGCTCGTGGGCACGTGCTGCCATGTGGACCAGCGGCTCTCGCAGTTGGGTAGCCGTGTGGGGCTTGTGCGGTTCCTCTTTAAGGATGGACGGAAGGTGGTCAGTGGTTACATTGGGCAGCGTACCAACGTGGTATTCCGCAGTGAGAGTGGAAAGATGGTGTTTCTCATCCAGTTGGCGCGGGAAATGTGGCATTTCGAGGAGAATGGCGAGATTATGTTTCATAAGCTCGTCAATAACTTGTTCCCCATGATATTTAAGAAATGGCGGGCGCAGGCGTCTCACCATGCCATCACTATCGTTTTGTTCACGTGTGTGGATCTTACAGACTCGCCATGGATCTCGCTTGGCCATGGCGAAAGGCCTAGAAAGTGCCAGGACTACTACCGTGTGGTTGTGGATCAGGTCAGTGTGTTCATCTGGGATAAGATCATGGCCAATCTTCGGCTTGAGTTTGCCAATTTTAAGAGAGATATTCTTTTGCACCGGGAAAATGGCCAGACTTGTTCCATCCAGGGCGAACCGTGCCCTGCCGTCAAGGGCAACTTGCTCGAGGCAATCAACTTGGCGTTGGTGCAGGCCACGGACAAGAATAAGGACACCGACCTTCGTCACTCGGTCAATCACTTAGTGGTGATCTCGCCCGGAACAGGCCTTTTTGATGTGGACTACGATCTCATGCTTGAAACTTCCAAGAAAATGTTCAGCTTGGACTGTGCGTTGGATATCGTGTGCCTCTCGCAACCTCCATTGCATACTGTGCCCTTATTCAGGTACAAGCATGTCGGGGGTGAAATTTGCCATGTGGTACCGAAATGGTGTGATGTCTCGTTCTTTGCTGCCGCTAAACATAGCACGTCCCAGTGGGTTTCGAGGTGCAAGATCTACGAGTTGCAGATGATGGGGCTCATGGAGAACGAATTGAAAGATATCCAGTTGAGCCGTCTCAACTTCAAGGACCACGTGCCCGTCGTGGAGGCCATGAATGCGTATGACGATGAGCTTTTTCGACCAGTTTCCAGGAAAAACCACATGAAAAAGATCGACATCAACGACGCCACTCTTTCGCTCCTCAAACCCGAGGTTCGCGTAGACACAGGCTCCAAGGCCAATTCCATTTCTAGCAGTCAGAACTTGAGCTTGAACCGCTTAAATTTAAATGCCTTGAATTTGCCAAATACTTCGGTGGACGGGTTGGTTACGAATACTAGTGTGAATGGCTTGGTCACTAACACGTCCATGTCCAATTCTGCATTATCGTCATTGTACACCTTGAATAAGGCTGGCGAAGAAAAGCATACCAAGGACGGCGAAGATAAATACCCCAAGGAGAGTGGGGAAGAGCCCAGGGTCCCATTTTTAAGATCAAATGAGACCACATCCAGATCCGGGTCAAAGTTACGTCTCCAATCTCTTGCTGGAAAGGCTCCAGGAAACTTTCGGCTCGGAACCTCTCAATCTGGAAACTCCTTGGCTCCCAAATCGATAGCCCTCCGAAAATCCGTATCTCAAACATCGACTCTTGGCCTTGGTAAGAGAAAAGAAACCGAACCTAAGGCCAAAAGCGAATCCCGAGCTTCTGCAATCGAGCTCGAAATGGCCGAACGCGACCAAAATAACCCATATTGGATGGTGGTCAAGAACCCTTCCAGACCACAGGCTGGTGATACTTCGTGCTCTCGGTGGCTGGACGTGCTCCCCCCAAAAATTCGCCGAAAGATGTTCCGCTGGCGGTCGTTGAAGGCACCTGCAGCACTCCCCATTGGTACAACATTATTCCCTACGAATGCTGAGATTGATTCTGACTACATCTTCCAGATTTACGTGGTTTCGCTTAACCTGGAAAACCGCTTGCACCTCGAGTCTACCAAGGACTTGATGCGCGAGATGATCCGTTTACGTTTGGCGATAGGTTTCCAGGTTTGCTACGGAGACAGAGTGAAGACTGTGGAGGCGCAGAGAAAGTCGGGTGGCTACCCAGAGGGCATTGTCAAGTACTTCCCCTCGGGCGACTGTACGGGTGTCCGGATCTACCTCTCATTGAACGAGGAAATTCACCGGCTTTTCTACGACTACAATGGTTCTTTGAACGTGCAGCTTTTTCGAAAACAGGCTGATATCCTGCAAAAAAACACCATCAATTTGGGCTCCCGCAATACCACTGTTCCCTTAATAAGAACCCGGTATGCAGATGAGTTCTCACCATCACAAATTGACACCACGAAATTGCATCCAGGAAGCGTTAACTGGAACCAGTATGATCAGTTGCTAGCAGGATATGAAGATGCGATTCAAGACTCGAAGAAGGAATTGCACAAGATGAAGTTTGTGATATTGCCCTGCGAGATCTCACTGAATGCGTATTATATAAACAACGAACGTCTCAGTGCTGAGGAAATTCGGCTCGAGGGACTTCGAAAGTTGATCACGCTTATTGAAAAAGGCCGTCACGAAGACTACAAGGAAGCAAAGGACTCCAAGCGCCAGGTCTTGCCAGAAATCAATTTCTACACCGGAAACCTCCATGATTTCCTTCATGAGCAGGCCGAGTACTTCGACCTTTCGGGTCAAAAACCCACCAACTCGCTTATGATTGGGCTGCGGTTCAACATGAACATCCGCTTGGGCCAATTGGCGACGGAGTTGCAGGCTCCTGGAGGAATCAAGCTCGTGGACCGCACGTGGCATTTCAAAATGCACCCCCACTGTTTCTTGGGCAGCGACTTGGTCACGTGGTTGGTGAAGTCTTTTGAGGATCTTGATGAGAGAGAGGTAGCCACAGAGTATGGACAGCAGCTCATGGATCAGGGGCTTTTTAGCCACGTGGAGGAGCGGCACGGTTTTTTGGACGGTCACTACTTCTATGAATTTACAAGGGACTACGTTGATAATGCATATATGAAGAAGACGGGGCCCTCCAAGGGCTGGTTCCGGAAAAGGGCTCTGGATGAAAAAGACCTCAAGCTGAATCGAAAGGGAAAAGAAAGTGACAAAGATTCAAAGGAAAAAGAAAAAGAAAAAGAAAAGGACAAAGATCTGAAGGAAAAAGATAAAGAGAAAGGGAGAGATAGAGAGAGGGAGAGAGGAGGCGATCCGGAAAGTTTGAAAAGTGTCAGTGAAAAAGAGCAGAATAATTTGACTTCTTCCACGCCATCTGGTACCCGAAATAATTCCGTGGATTCCAACATCATGCATTCCCAATTGCTAAATGACAGTATCGAGCTTCGGAAGACGCTTTCTCTGCATTTAGTGCAAGAGCACAGTGAGTCGTCCTCCCTCAGTGACTCGCAGAAACTCCGCAAGAAGAAGCGGTTCTTGATCAGCAAGCAGGTCAAGTACAACTGCGACCCGCTCGGCAAGTCGTTTCGGCCCGAGTTGATTGATATCCACTATGATAGCGTGCACAATCCAGAGCACTGCTATCACATCCGTCTCCAATGGCTCAACACAAGCATGAAATTTATTGACGAGACGATTATTGGGTGGTCGAGATTTTGCGAGAGGTATGGGCTCAAATTGATCGAGACTCCGTGGCGGGAGCTCTGCACAATCCCCGAAACAAGCCCTTTTCACTCGTTCGTGGACTTAAAGTTAGCTGTAAACCCCCTCACCGATGATGAGTTTAAAGACTGCGAGATCCTCCGGTCAAACAAGTTCTACTTCCACTTGCATTTCCTCAAGGTGGCGGACTTTTTGCTTGACAACAGAGGCACATCGTTCTTCGCCAAAGACTCCATTGAAATCTGCTATAGCTGGGGCAAATCGCAGTTCAAGTACGCTCAGTTCATCCACAAGACAGGAGCGTATATCGTGGAGTTAAGGGAGAACGGAGAGTTTTTCTTGGCCCCCAACAATATCCATATTTCCCGGCTCAGCACCATGGTCAATTTGGTTTCGGAATCCTCGGACAACTCGTTTTTGGACTCTCAACAGGTGATGTTGAAGTTCAGAGACTCGTGTAAGAACGAGGTATTTTTAAGGCAATTGTTCCGTGACTCCATGAAGTATTTGAGTGAAGACTACGACGCTGCATACGTGGATGGCATGTGACCGGATCGCTTCATATATATATGTTCCACGTTATTCTCATTCCAGTTTAATATAGGACACGATAGATACGGTTGAATTTTATTGCCTGTTAAACACATTCCACCTTCATTACATACGTCGAATATGTGTTAAGTTAACGTTCAATTCACATTAAATTCACGTAAATACCACGTTGGAATCCACAAAAAGATGTAACGTCTTACTTGGCAATTCTCTCGGCAATCTTGAGCGCATCCGCTAAGACACCGTGGGCAGTAACTTCAGCACCGGCTCCTGCACCCTGTACAATCAATGGATTGGGGTATCTCTCGGTGATAAAAGAAACCACGTTATCGGAGCCCTTCAACGATGCAAAAGGGTGATCAAAGTCATATTTAGCTATGCCCACCGACACCTTGTTCTGCTTGAAGTCTACCTTTCCCACGTATCTCAAGACCTTGTTTTCCTTCAAAGCATCGTCCTTTCTCTTCTGGAAGTCTGCGTCGTATTGCGGTAACTTCTCCAAGAACTCTGCTCCCGTAGCACAAGCTTCCAATTCCTTTGGCACCAACGAGTCCACTGCGAACGAAGAAGGCGACTCCACTTCGAAGCCTGCAATCCGAGCCAAGATCGTCACCTTTCGGGCAAAGTCCATTCCGTTCAAGTCGTCTCTTGGATCTGGCTCGAGGTAGCCCAATTCCTTGGCGGTGTTTACCACGTCCGAAAATTTGGTGGTTGATGGTTCACTGGTGGAAAGAGAATTGAACACGTACGACAAGGAGCCCGACAAAATACCTTCAATCACCTCCACTTTGTCGCCAGTGGCCACAAGGTCCCTCAAGGGCCCAATGATGGGCAAGCCAGCACCCACACTGGCCTCGTGGTACACCAATCCGGCACCACGCACAGCGGAGTTATTGAAGATCTCATTCCAGGTCTTCAAGTCCGAGGAGAACGCCTTTTTGTTGGGTGTGGCAATGGAGATTCCCTGTTTGATGAAAGTTGGGTAGTAGTCAGCAATTGTAGAGTTAGAGGTGTTGTCAATCAAAAGCGTAGGTTTTCCTGAACTCTTCAAGAAGCTCACTAAATCGTCCAAGGGCAACACAGGCGAAGCGGATGCGGTTTTAAAGCTGGCCAAGTCGATTGGTTGGTAGTCTTGGGAGATAACGGCTTCCTTGGAGGATCTGGCCAAATAAACGACATTGAATTTAATGGCGGACTTCAAGTTCTTGAGTTGGTTAATGAATGCAGAGCCCACGACTCCGGCTCCGATGATGGCAACGTTGACAGACATGTTGTTGAGATGTCGAAAGTGGTGGTGGTCATATGAGTCAAAGCGCAGGTAGCTGATCACGCGACCATGGCACGTGATCCCGATATTTTCAAAACTAGACCCGGGTCTGACTGACTTACTCCCTGACTTACTGCCTGACCGAATGAGAACCAATTCTTTGGGTCATAAGATCTTCGGAGCAATTAAATTGAAGGTTGTATTGTATCTGCAGACAGCACCCCGTGAGGCACTCAGAGCTAGCCATCTGGCCCTGTTCTTGTGGAGTAGAACTTGCTCGGTTAGCTAGACATTTTAAGGCTAAGATGAGCTATGGCTTGATTTTGGCCGCTTCTGGAACTAAATTGGTCTGGCTAATCAGCATTTATCTATAATAAACAGTATATGTACATAGACTCCATCATTCATTAATCCAAGTCTGCCTCAGAAGGCTTGACTTCTTGAGCAGCAGCAGCAGCAGCAGAGGCAGCGCCCGAAACACCTGCGGCTCCTCCAATAATTCCAGACATGGTGGCTGGGGGTTGGATGGCAATCATCATCACCAACAACTCGTAAACATCCTCGGGGACGGTTTTCTGGTATATGCCCATGATATCAGTGGGGTTGGGGTAAACGGCTAAAGCCTTGTAGAAACACAAAGCAGAGTTGATTTTCGTGCTTTCGTTGTTGGCCAACTGTTCTCCAGTAGCAACCTGCTCCATGAAAAATTCTTCTTTGGATTCGTCGCTTGGAATCGGGTTTTCGGCCAAATCCAGGATCAAGGCTTCCTTGACGGCGAGCATCTTCGATTTTCTGGATTCTTCCTGAGCCTTAGCGGCTTGCTTCTTTTCTTGAACATTGCTCTTTCTCAATTGCTTTCTGAAAGCAGGCGAGTTTCTACGGCTGTAATCAAAATATGCGGCGTACGAAAGAAGCCCGACCGCAAACACGGAGGCAAATGTGAGTCCTTTGTTCATTGTAGAGGGGGTGCAATGAAGATTGTCAATGAAAACTAAAGATTGTCAATGAAAATATTTTCAAAGTGCGTTCGCATCCGTACATGTTCCTGGGGTGCGGTTGTGTGTAGGATCTCCACCTGCTACTGCTGCGTTTGTAGTACTGTTATATGTGTACCGCACTACCTTTATTAACATAGCCTACTCTGCTCGGATTGGGAAAAAAGCCTTTTTACCGCACCGCCAAACCGTTTATTAGTTTCGAAAGCTGTAATGACTTTCACGTTACGACCATCCAATTGTGTGAAATTCTGCTCTGGAATCCGTTTGCCTCTATCTGCAGGATCACTCTCGAAAAGGATCACTCAATTAAAGTAATCATTCTACATCTAACAATATTCAATACGCTTCTTTCCTTGAACTTGAAAAAACCTTCAAAGACTCCTTCTTGTTCCCAATAGTTTCAAATTTTCACAAGTGTCTAGTGTCTGCGCTGAGACCTTGGCCTGGTGTACGGGTGTATGGATACTGCGCGCACCATGATTTTTTCCCAATAACTTGATTGGTTCTCTTATATCAAGGCCTCAGATCTATTCTCCATATCCAAAACAAAACATAATGGCAGAGGAAGTCAAGAGAGTATACCCTGACTCCACCAACAAGTGGCCAACGCCATTTTCAAACCTTCTCAGCGCGTACCCTTACCCCAAGTGGGAGCCAGTGGACACCAAGAAAAAGACCTTGCAGGTGTTCAAGTTGGGTTTCTACTCCACCGTGGGTGCTTACGGATGGTTGTACGTCTGGAAGAGAACTACATTTAAAGTGGGTTTGCCTTTGGCCGTCACCGGCTTTGCCACGGTTACTGTGGCTGTCAAGGGAATGATGGCCAACTTAAGAGAGAAAAACGATGGATGGAACACCTTTTGGGCGGTGACCGCCGGTAACGTTGCCACCCTTACTGTTGCCTTCAAGCAGATTCCAGCCAAGCACAAGATTATGGGTGGATTGGCCGGTGCTTGTCTTTCTGCACTTGGAGAGCAGCTTCTTTGGGCTCAATCGGCGTCCTCTGCAGGACAAGACTTTAAGTTTGCTGTTGCCAACACTGAAGATTTGCCAGAGCAGGGCTTTTGGGATGTGTGGAAGAGGAGACCTTTGTCTCAAACAGTAAATGCCTTGGGTGTCGGTAGAGGCATTTTCGAACCATAATTGCATTATATATCAATACCGATAGAAGGAATGTTGCAGATTGAAATTTTGGCGTAGATTGATTATATTGGATCATTTAATAAGACGAACTCAAGTAGTTTCTGAAAGGTAGTCACTGAAAGCGTGGGTGTTTTTATAGGGGAAGGTTAAAAGTTTTGATAGTAACGGCATATTCAAATTAGTATAATCAAACTTTAACAGTCAATTTTAATTCTATAGGTACACTTTCAAGGGTGGAAGACACGTGAGTGCTGCTCCATCTGCTCAAGAATTCGAAGGGATCTACAGCCATTCTAGTCATAAAACTAGTCCTACTTCCACTCATTCCTTCTACAAATAATTTCTTTATCTTTCAATTCCTAAGCAACTATTAGCAACATTTTTTTTTCTGGTTCAATGTCGCCATTGTCCCAGTCTTTTTTGTTTTCTATTTTTTTTTTT
>NLAD01000685.1:0-217791 GCA_002370245.1 Metschnikowia sp. 04-226.1
AGTTGGTGGAACAGTCTCGGAATCCACTGGTGGAGTTGGTGGAACAGTCTCAGAGTCAACTGGTGGAGTTGGTGGAACAGTTTCAGAATCCACTGGTGGAGTTGGTGGAACAGTCTCATTGCAGTCCTCACATGGAGTAGTTGGTGGAACAGTTTCGGAATCCACTGGTGGAGTTGGTGGAACAGTCTCAGAGTCAACTGGTGGAGTTGGTGGAACAGTCTTGGAGGTGGAGGAAGGAGGAGTGTCACACGAACAGTCCCAGCAGTATTCGTCAAAGGTAGGCTTGTCACAGGCGTACTCGGTGAACTCATCGAAACAGTTTTGATAGTTCAAGAACCTCTTCTTTTGCTGAGAGTCACCTTTGTTGAGCACGGTCTCAGGCGAAATGCTGGAGTCTCTCTTGGACTTGGAAAACGAAAAGTAGTTGTTCCAGTTGCCAACAGAAGAGTAAGAGTTAGAAGCACCCGAGTCACACGACCAGCCAAAGTTCTTCTCGTACACAGCATCCCAGGCCTGCATGTATGCTGATGAGTCCACCTGGAACTCAATGTCAAGGGACAAACCAGAAGGCAAACAACATCTTCCGTTATTTTTCTCGGGCTTAACAACAATGGAGGTACTCCACTCGCACCAGGAGGAAACCTTGCACTGCGAGTCCTTGATTAAGTGGAAGTCTGAGCCGCATCCGGTGTTGGTGAAACTCAACTTCTTAATTCTGTCATTTGGCACGGTGCTCTTCAAGTAGTCAGAGTTGGCAGTCTTGAAGTTACACACAACCTCGTAGAGGTCATTCTCCTTCTTGGTCACCAGAGACACTCCCAAAGCAGCCTTGGGGAAGTACGAGCCAAAAGTTCTTTTATCAAAGCTAATGACCTCGTCTCTCTTGCTGTTCTTTGCAACCACAATAGAAGGCACTGCACAGTTGTCGGTAGGCGTAGAGCCTCCGTGGTCAGGGGTGTCAGGTGTGTCGGGTGTGTCATGATCATAGTGATCCCAATCCCAGTTGGTGATACAGTCACCCCAGTCGAAGATGCCGAAAGTGGCAACCGACGGAGCGACCCATAAGAGCAATGCTATGATCAAGGAGTTAAACGAATGGAATTGCATTGAAGAGGTTTGATGAAGATTCAAAACAAAAAACCCGGGGGAAACCAGTGGGTATTTATACCCCAGAATGCACCATCTTTTGTGCTACCTTTTGGCCCGTAGAGTCGTAGTCTGCAAACTGCAAAATGCAAACACCGTCACCTTTAAGCGCCATGCGTGTCGCCATTTTCCCGCCCAAGCAGAAATACCCGCTGTGCGCCCGCTTCAAAGTCCCCTTTCGCTAGCTTCTGTTCCCGTCTAGATCGTGAAGCTGCATCAGGGACTACCACATCCGGATTTAACCCAAACCTTGGTTTTCCTGTCCCTTACTGGATGTGTACCTGATATACACACCGTCGTTGTCCGACGGCTGCAGCTCCCGTTTTCACTGCATGATATCCGAGTTTCATACCCGTATTTTCTCCCCTCTGCTTCCTTCTATTTTAAGCATCCCCTAAACTCAACTGGATTTGGTTGTAATGTCAAGTTGTAATCAGAACTTGTGAGTGATGGAATTTTTGATGGAAGTTGCTTTCATCTGATTTTTTGTTGTAAACGCTTGCTCTCACTTTTTCTCATAGTCTTTTTCTCACTCTCTTTTTCTCACCCTTGCTTTTTCTCACTCACTCGCTCTCACTTTCTGTTTCCTCGCCTCCACTCACGTCATCACCATCACTTTCGGTTTCGCCATCTTCACTTTCAGTTTCAGACCCTGATTCACTCTCACTTTCTGATTCGCTTTCTGATTCGCTTTCTGATTCGCTTTCTGATTCACTTTCGGTGTTGCCAAAAAAATCGTCGAGACTCTGGAGCTGGTTGTTCGGGGCCCGGAGTTGCGGGGAAGCCAGCGGCTTGAGAAGCGGGCCGTTGGGGCGATTGGTGAAAGCAGCCGAGGAGTCGATGCTGGTGACGTGCAGAGAGCGAGGCTTGGCATTGCGGATGGATTTGGGCGGGAGCTGTGATTGGCGCGCGGCCCACGGCTGAGGTTCCATGTACCTGCATAGAGCCGCAGCGCGCGGGCTCCACTGCGTGCGAAGCTCGGGTCGACCCTTGGGCACCTGCATCAAGAGCGCGGCCACTGGCGCGTTGGACGGCTCCCGGAAGAGCTGTTCCACCATACGCACCTTGTCTCGCGTATAGATACACGGGTCGTACCGGCCCAACTGCGTCACGTGATGGAGCATTTCTCTGCTCCTAGCCTCTTCCCCATGTCCTCCGTTTTCTTCCTTAAGACCTTCATTTGGTTCTCTTTGACCCTCAGTTTGTTCTGCTTGTTCTCTTTGAGCATACAGGTACGACTTTGCGGCCAAGAGGAGCACCTCGTAACGTACTTTCTCCGGCTCGTTGGCGTAGTCCTTGAGAAACTCCCGTACCACATCGGGCCCCACCACGTTCTTGGCGATATCCGTGAACTCGCCAATCAACCAGATAATGGAGGCCTTGGCGGCTTCGTCCATATGCACATGTGGGTCGTGGAGAATCTTTGAGAGCTTGTAGATGGTGCGGACGGTTTTATTGTCGTCGCCTTCGCCCGCCATTTTGTGCTGCAACAAGTACCGGATCACCGTAAGAAGATCACTGATAATGTTAGAAGCAGATGGCTGGGAGATCTCGTGGGTGCACCACGTGAGGAGCTTATCGGTCCATGCCTCGGATTTCTGGCAGCACACACCAATTGCCCGCACAGCGTGCCGTGCTATATCTCTATTGGGGCTGTAGGCATTGTACTGGAGCTCCTTGATGATGTCACGGGCGTTTTCGTCCGAAAAAAGCGCCAGGAGAACCTGGAATTTACATGCGGCAATGGAAGCGTCATCTCCAGCATGAATGAAGAATTTCTTCTGTAAGCCCTGGAAGACCGTTGGGGCACGGGCTGAAATGGTCATGATCAACTGTAAGGCCATGAACTGTTCTGGGGCATTGGTGCGGTCCAATGCGATCTGCACAAGAGCCCTGGGAAACCCATACTCTATCAAATGCTGTGGAGAAGCCACCGCCATAATGGCCCGGACTGCAGATAGGAGCACGGGTCTATAGCACGAAAAGGCCAAGGGTCTCAAGGCCTCCACAAAGAGATTAAGGTCCAGGTCCATTTCAAGAGGCTCATTACCATCTTCAAAATTAGAATCCCCAGAATCTGAAACCTTCAATTCCAATTCAATCTCTCTCTTCTCTTTCTGCAGTTTGGGCCGAGGAATAAACCTCTTGCAGTACTCGACCAAAAGATCCACCATCAAAGTCTGGGCCCAGGGGTCCAACACCAGCAAAAGCGTCGTATACCGGCGAAAATTGGCGTGGAAAGGAGCCCAGGCCCTTTTCGCCAGCACGCGGACCAACTGGCTCCGCAACCGGATAAATACCTTAAGTGCAGAGCCCACCACCTCTGCAGAGTCGTCCGAAAGAAGCAGCGAAAGATGCATCATTAGTTGTTTTTGGTCGATTCCATCTATGCCATACGCCGAACCAATGGCCAATGCGGTAGCCGCACGCACCTCGGGCAGGCGGTCGCCAACGGTTCTTTTGATGCTCAACACCAACAACGAGCCGATTTCCGGGATCCGGATGCCGCCCAACGTGCGGATACTTGCGGCCCGCAGCGCCGGTTTCTTATCCGTAAGCGATTTCTGGATCGAATTGATGGCAAGAAGCGCCGTATCGGGTTCCGTTTCTGCAAACTTCTCGATGTACACCAACACCAAGTTCTTGACCCTGGAGCTGGACAGAGTGACGTTTTTGACCACGTCAGCAAAATACTCCATCACATCCTCGCCACGTGACACAAGCGCCATGACACACTTCATGCCGTTGAGCACTTCTCTGTCATTGCGGGAATTGAGAAGGGCGGAGATTTCCTGTGGACGCTTAGACAAGGGCGTTTCCGAGAGACGTGTGGAGGCCGAGACGGCGGCCTCAATTGTAATTTCTTTAGCGGACTCCAAGATGGAGGAGATACGTGACAAGGGATCAGCCATAGTTATGGGATAGTAGAGGTGAGGTTGAGGTGATATACGTTTAGTCATGTGATCAGTCACGTGACGGAGCGCGTGACTGATCATGTGATCTTCCGCGTGACCTTAATTCGCGTGACTCGCGCGTGACTCGGATGCCCAGGGTCGGACGTTACGCATGCACCCAACTGCACTGCCACGCCCTGCAACACGCGGCGGTCCAGGCACACATCTGCACTATGTGCAGAAGCTTTTCCTCATGCATGCATCTGCCTCGTCTAATTTTTAAGGCTTCGTCTAACGCCAATATAACCTTGGCGTTATCGAGACTCGTGTTTACGAAAACAATGGGCCAAAAATAGATTCCAAAGTGTGTATTTTTAGTATGTTCTATGGTTTTCCAAGTGTTACTCACATGTTTCATGGGTGTTTCATGGAAGTTTCATGGGGGTTTTATGGGGGTTTTATGGGTGTTTCATAAGTGTTTCGTGAAACGCACAAAGGACCAGCCTGTATGGGCCTATTTAGAGACAAAAGTAAACAAAGTCTAAGGGACCGTGATCTCTGTGGAAATACCCACCGCGCGTCTCACCTCATTTGCTATCTTTCTCCGGGTGTTGCATTAGAGCGTTGACCCATACGACGGACATTCGATAAAAGGGTAGCTCGTAAGGAGGCAACTATATGCGAGATGCACGAGTGTGCCTTGATCCTGCACATGGGGACGGATCGTATGCGGGCGCAATCTTAACCGATGAAAAGAGCCACAGGCAACAAAAACACAACCATTAAATGTTCTCTCGTGCAGAGCACTGCCCCAAAAACGTGCTCTGTCCTGCACAAAAGATCCGTAAACATGGGCCAATCGAACGATAAAGAACCATATGTTGAGCGTTATATGTTGAGCGTCATATGTTGAGCGTTATATGTTGAGCGTCATATGTTGAGCGTCATATGTTGAGCGTCATATGTTGAGCGTCATATGTTGAGCGTCATATGTTGAGCGTCATATATATAAGCGTCCTGCACATAAGACCAGAGTCAGGGGAACTCCAACCTTACGGATTCGGAGCAACGGCTCCCAAAGCAGTTTAGTCGATGCAAAGAAGGCCCTAGGCCTCTTTTCTCATGCGCTCTGCAGCAACCTTCATTCGTTTACCCATGCCAAGGTCCTTTCGGTACAGGATGTATTCCTGCGGGAAGAACTCGGACACCGTGGACTGCACGCCAGAGGTTCTGGCCTTATTCATGTTTCTGACCAACGGAACCATCACCTCATCCACGCGGGCCTGGGTCCAGCCCACGTTGTACATGAGGAAGCTTCGGATTTGGTCGAGCAGCGGAATTCCCCACTTGAATTGGCTGGAATCGGGATCAACCTCGGGCCGTCTGTATGCAGTCCGCACGATTTCACTTGGGAAATCATCGTTCAAGAACAACTTGCCGTTTTTAATTCGGCCAAGAAGGTTTTTTTCAAGTTTAGTCCTCTCTCCTTCTTTTCCCTCTTTCTTTTTTTGTTTCTCTCCCTCGGTGGTGGGGCTAGCTTCACCCATAGAAAGTTCTTTTTTGCGGTCCAAAAACCAGGCCTTAAAAGTATGCAAATCTCCAAATTCCGCCAAGATCTCCATGGCCAAAACAGGCCCAATGCCCTTGATTCCCTCTGTATAATCACTGCCCAAAAGAAGTGCCAAATCTATAAGTTTCTCCTGAGAAAGGCCGATCTTATGCTCAATATCCTCGCCAATGTAGCACTCCACATACTGTTTCTGGTTAAACATGTTCTTGTAAACCCGAGAGCCGCCAAAAAGAAAACAATCACTATCGTCCGTCACTATGCCATCCACCAAGCCCAATTGGTATAATTTGGCACATTGGGCCTCGGCCTCCATGGGTGCTGTGATGTATGGAATGCCAAACCGGCGTAGGAGTTCCTGCACATCGTTGACCATGGTCTGGGTCACTTCGTCGGCATCCCGTCGGGCCTTTTGGAGTTGTTCCTGAAGAAGCTGTTCTGCTCCCACTTGCGTGTGGATATCCAAGTCTTCCACCTGGATGCGTCGGGAGAAATCGTGGTAGTCGTCTTCCTCTTCGTGGAGCTGTTGTTGGAGATGAGTCTCTTCATCCTCGGAGAAGTCATAGTCCATTGGTATTTTGGGGTCCCCAACTGTCTCAGACTCTTCAATTTCAGACACTTTCCCATCCATTTTCCCGAAGTCTTCAGTCAATTCCGAAGTTATAGACTCTTCCTTAGTCTTAGACTCTTCCTTAGTCTTAGACTCTTCCTTAGTCTTAGACTCTTCCTTAGTCTTAGACTCTTCCTTAGTCTTAGACTCTTCCTTAGTCTTAGACTCTTCCTTAGTCTTAGACTCTTCCTTAGTCTTAGACTCTTCCTTAGTCTTAGACTCTTCCTTAGTCTTAGACTCTTCCTTAGTCTTAGACTCTTCCTTAGTCTTAGACTCTTCCTTAGTCTTAGACTCTTCCTTAGTCTTAGACTCTTCCTTAGTCTTAGACTCTTCCTTAGTCTTAGACTCTTCCTTAGTCTTAGACTCTTCCTTAGTCTTAGACTCTTCCTTAGTCTTAGACTCTTCCTTAGTCTTAGACTCTTCCTTAGTCTTAGACTCTTCCTTAGTCTTAGACTCTTCCTTAGTCTTAGACTCTTCCTTAGTCTTAGACTCTTCCTTAGTCTTAGACTCTTCCTTAGTCTTAGACTCTTCCTTAGTCTTAGACTCTTCCTTAGTCTTAGACTCTTCCTTAGTCTTAGACTCTTCCTTAGTCTTAGACTCTTCCTTAGTCTTAGACTCTTCCTTAGTCTTAGACTCTTCCTTAGTCTTAGACTCTTCCTTAGTCTTAGACTCTTCCTTAGTCTTAGACTCTTCCTTAGTCTTAGACTCTTCCTTAGTCTTAGACTCTTCCTTAGTCTTAGACTCTTCCTTAGTCTTAGACTCTTCCTTAGTCTTAGACTCTTCCTTAGTCTTAGACTCTTCCTTAGTCTTAGACTCTTCCTTAGTCTTAGAGTCTTCATCCTGGGCCTGAGTCTCTTCCTTGTCTTCATCTGCAAGCATAGACTCTTCTGCCTTAGACTTCTTGTCACTCCTTTCTTTTGCCTTGGACTCCTTGACAGTCTCTATCTCTGCCTTAGGCTCCATTGCTGCCTTTTCTGTCTCTTTTTCTGCCTTGGGACGGTTTATGGTGGCCCTGGAGACCCCGGAACGGCCTCCACCAAATTCCTCGCTAGCCCGACCAGAATCTCCCACTTGGTCCTGCTGGTTCTTTAAAGAATTATGAGCCCTGGCTTCCGGTTCCGTCGCCTCCTCCTCTTCCTTAGAAACATCGTCGTCCTCGATTTCAATCCACTCCGGTGCATTGGCTGCTTGCTTGTAGTAATCCTTGGCCTCTGTCCAGGAAATGAGCCCTGCCTTTTCGTCCTCGTTCAAGTGTTTTGGGGCATTGTCTTCGTTGAACACACCAATGGAATCCTGTCCAAATGTCTGCGGTGCACTAAACCAGCTGGGAGTCTCCTTCCTCCTCTCCCTTTCTTCCTCTTCTTCCTCTTCTTCCTCTTCTTCCTCTTCTTCCTCTTCTTCCTCTTCTCCCTCTTCTCCCTCTTCTCCCTCTTCATTTCCTTCACTCATTGCTTTTTCTTTTTCTGCTTCCCCTTCTTCCACTTCATTCCCTTTGACTTCGGGATATTCCTTCTTTCCATTGTCTCCTTGATTCTCTTGTTCTGTTTTTGCTGAAAAAAGAAGGGAGTTCTGGAGATCAAAGGCCCCCTCTCTCTCCTTATAGAAATCCTTCTTGGACTGCTCCACGGCCTCGCGTAACTCCCGCTCGCTGAATCCAGAAACACTCTGCTCCAGCGGTAATCCATTCACTGTCACCGTCTGGATGTACTCTTCATCATTCACTTGTAACACTTCTTGACCCTCTCCACCCTGGGTCTCTGGGTACCTTTCGTATAACGACTCGATCAACATGCGGTTCTTTTCGTCATCGGATTCCGCCTCGAGTGGCACATCCTCTAGGTCCTCGGTCCCCAGGTCCGACGCTATACTCTCGGCCTTAACCGTCGCCTTTTTCCCAGTCTCGCCAGTCTCCTGATTACGACCTTCTCCATAACCAAAATCCTCTTGATCTAGATCCACGATCTGCCCCCGACCTAGCTCCAGACCCTCGTCATTGGCCTGGTCGGTCTGGTTGGCTTCGCCCAATGAAAGTGTCCATCCCCCCTCGTTCTTCACTAACATATACTGCCGGTCCTTATCACCAGCAATTCTCTTGGACATATTGCCCAGGTCCTCCGACATGCCACTAACGTTCATCAACTTCTGTGTGTAAAAGTTGCGTTTCTGCACCTGCTGGATCTGGAATTTAGAAAAGTCCTGCAGGTTGGGGAAGAGGTCCACTAACTGGTCCTTGGTGTAGCCCATCCGAAGCCGGGACCGGAGCCGGAGGTGGTTGAGGATCATGTACTGTGTGGCCATTGGAAGTAGGGCAAACGCTGGTGAAGAGGGGTCCACGGAGTCAATGGGAATTCCGTCCACCACATCGAAATCGTGGTTTTCCGCCTCCTCCACTTCGTCTGGGGGGAGGATGCGCTCGTCGCTTTTCCGCACTCGGAACTGCTTGATTTCGGGAAGATGGTATTCGTCTTTGGGCCGGAAAAGCTGGGTGTGGCCCTGGTTCGGGCCCTGGTTCTGGCCCTGACCTAGATCATTACTAGGAAGATCCTCAAAGTATACGCCCCCAGCCCCTGACCCTGACCCTGATCCTGACCCTGAATACGTATTAGAGTCTGTTCCTCTATTAGCTGTATTTCCTGTATCTGTTCTTCTATTAGGGACTGTTTTAGGGATTTTAGTAGCAGCCCTTCTCTTGTTCATTTGCATCAAGAGGAGCTTCTGTGCAGTCGTACTCACGTTGTCAGCGTTGCCCACACGGCGTTCCCGTCTCTTCTGGATCACCTGGCGTTTCAATGCAGGCGCCCCTCCATCAAACACAAACAACGGGAGGATTCCGAAATACAACATTTTGCAGAGCCGCCGGAAGAAACCCACTATATGGCTCTGGCCCAATGCATTGCCCTCCTTGTCCCTGACGGCCTTAAGAAATTGGTAGATCCAGATCAGTGCATCCACCGCCAATTTCTTGCGGGAAAGCGCCTCGAGCTTGACAGGCTTGGCTGCTGGGCCCACAATATCCCATAGAGAATGGACACCCATGGGTTGCTAAAGTGGAAAGAATGTGGAAGGGAATGCGGGGGAAGGTTGCTTTATATAGTAGTGTTTGTGTTTGGGTGCGTTTGTGTTGCGTTTGGTTTTTCTATTAATGGCCTGCGTCCAGGGTTATAATGTGGTGGGTTGGTAACGATTGCTGCTGCAGTGGTGATGGATCTGATGCTGTAATGGAGTATAGTTCGCGTGCGCGTTGTATGCAGGATACCAGACCTTCCAAAGGTCAAACTACCTTTTTATATAATAGTGCTACTTGTTTGTCTGGTGTTTTATAGATCAGATAGCTATGACTGTCCAAAACATCAAATATAGACTTGAGTATCACGATTTTATCTTTGGGCTTCCAAAACTTTAGATACCATAATGTAGCATTGATGGGACGTGGAGTATAAATCTATATACCATTGCAAATCCTAGTCCACTAAAGATTCCAATCCTTTAGCAGTACTAAATAGTAGAATCAGTATATGGATATAATATAGTATGGAATAAGTCATAGGATGAAATACAGAAGGTATTGCTAGATCAGCTATATATACTATGAACCTGGTAAAAAAGGAATATGAAAAAGGAATATGAAAAAGGAGAATGAAAAAGGAGTATCAAGGGAGTATGAAAGGAGTATGCAAAAGAGAATAAAAAGTGGGGATGTAAAAAATAGGGAGGGGGGAGGGGGGAGGCGGCCTTTTATATTCTTGGGATTGAGGGGAACGCCATGTTTCAGGTTTTGCAGCCACCCGCGAAAATGTCCGCGCACACGTATAAATAGACGGCTCGCACCACGTAAAAATGACAACCATTTTTTCCACATACACTGGTAAAGATTGACTGGAATATGGACCTGCTTTGATATTTAAATATTGGGATATTTTGAAAAGGTTTATGGTACCTGCAAAATAATATACACTGCTGGAACATATACACTTCTGGAACATTAACCCCACTACCACTACTACTATTACTTCCAATACTAATAATTCCAATACTAATAATTCCAATACTACTACTAACATAGGACTAATACTGCCACTAATACTATTGGTACTCTATGATTGCAGTACTATAGGTTTAGTATAGTTTTAGTGCTATGGAGCAGATACTATGGAAGCAGTGACGCATGTGCCTGAACAGACAAGAACCCATACATGTGCCAATATTCATGAGAATATCAAACTAATATTCTTGATTGATGAATTCCATAATAGTTTCCTATATGCATTCAGCTGTATAGAATAGCCTCTAGTTTGGCAGGGCGGAGTGGGAGTTGTTAAAGGTGATTACTCTTTATCCTATTATGCTACAGACTCCCGATGTGCTACTTATACTGCCAACTAGTGTGATATTCAGCCTACACTGATGACTTACTACTGGGATTCATAGAAATCCTCATGATCAACTAAGTGAAGGGTGGGGCTTCTGAGATCTAGAATTACAGAAGTCTTCTATAATTTTATTTTAAATACACTAACACTATATTGGCCTGCTGTGACTACTACAAAGCTATATTGCTATTCTGAGCTATTGTCTGTCTGTCTGTCTACTATATATACAGTAATGATAGAAGTATTCTGCCATGGAATTGACCAGACCTGAATACTAAGACACTAAATACAGTCGTGTGCAGTCATAACCATAGTCATCGCAATAGTCAAATAGCATTCCACTTATTTCTATATCATCGTAGTTTATGTAGTGGTCATGACTTGTAGTCTAGTCAAGTTGTCGTGTGGAACTCATAATGATAGTCTCCATGTCAAATCTGTCAAATCTGTCAAATCTGTCTGTCTGTCTGTCTCACTCTCACTCTCACTCACTGTGTGCAGTCGCGGCCTATGACTAGTGCAGAGGTTTGCACCCTCACAAACATACACCTCTTCTTTCGACAACGGTCGACACCTTCCTCTTTCCCCTCTTCTGTCACGTCATTTTTCTTCTCTATGAGACCGTTTGTTGTGGACCCGGCCATGCACCTCCGGCACCTGGTTCTGCAGCCGGACTTCAAGGTGCTGGCCGCCCGAGACACCGAGGTGTTTTCCGATGGTGGGAAAAACTACGTAGAGTTCATGCCCCGGATTCCCGTGCCGTCGCCAGTCCAAGTACAAAACTCGCCTTCTGCAAACTTATCCAATATGGCTGCAAACATGTCCATGGCTGCAAACTTGCCCATGGCCAACTTGCCCATAGACGGTAACTTTTCTGACATGCCTAATTTCGACATGCCCAATTTCGACATGCCTAATCTCTCTGGACTCTCTGGAAATGGCTTGAATAAAGCTCAGTTTGTCAACTTTCGGCCTCGGGAGGCCAAGAACATGCCGCTTGCTGAGAAGGTCTCGGCTTGGCTCAACAACGTGCCGTGGATCCAAGTGGACGGAGACTGGGTGTCGAATTGCTACCCTGGACACGTGACCAGCTCGTCACGTTCGTCCAATGCCCACCTTCACGACTTGAAAACGTCGCCCACGGACCAGGACATTTTCGAGCAGCAGGCCCGCCAGATCACCCGCATCATCACGGGCAATTACTTGAACAACGGCGAAACCACCGCACGGCCCATCACCACCGTGCACGATTTCAGCGACCAGAGGTACTCTGACGATGGCTATTTGTTTGACTATGCGCACGTAGACATGGAGGGCCAGTGCTAGGCGAGTCTGTGGAGTTAATGAAACCGAGATTGAGAAATGGAAGCGAGATTGAACCCTGCTCGAGATGCATCCAGAATTAGATCCAGAGATCAAGTTCCTGGAGAGTATAGTGGCCCTGGTGGCCCTCGGAATGACCCTGGGCAGGTTCTAGAGATTCGAACCGGGGGTAGAATGGAACCAACAGGTCGCAGTTGTGTACATAGGCAGCATTATAAACCTTCCAGTATGGGCCTCGTACCTTTCTGGCCGCTTGGAACAAGCCACTCCATACGTAATTCATGAATATCCCTGGACCTAGCACCAAATAAAGCGAATGAAGCGATGCAAGAATCCGCGTGATCACGTGCGGCGACAGCTCGTAGATATTGGGAAGCACCAAGTTGAGCAAGTGCACGAAGATGGATGGCTGGTCATTATGAACATGGCCAATGGAATTGAGTGCAATGTGCAGAACCACGTCTGCAGCAATCTGGCGGTGCACCTGGTCCCGATCCGTAAGAGCATTTTCCAACAATGGAGTGATTGCAAAAAGGTAATCCTTGATAGTATGGCCATCCAAGTACTCGAAGAGAAAACTCAACGATTTGAGCACTCCGTTCTGCACGTTTTTGTCCGGGTACTGGTACTCGTTCATAAGTGCAGGAAGCACCGTGAAGGGAGCACAAGTATCGGCCACGATACCAATGGCCACGGCAGTACACACCCGGAGCTGACGTTCCTGCACCTTAAGGTTATCCAATAGCATGGCCAAAACGTCCTGTGGTCCAATTGTCTTGGCGATTTCTCCAAACGTGGCATTTGCAGCCACTCTAATTCGCTTCCTTTGTGATTTCAACATATCCAACAAGTCAAAACATACTCTCATCCACTCCTTGGCATTAATGGTGTCTGGGTTTCTGCTGGCTATGAGCCCCACCAACTTGATACACTGTTCCTGTACCTTCTCGTGTCTATTTTTCAAGATGGGAGTCAAAGTCGGGAGCAACACGCTGACAGAGGGGTTTTCAAGCGTGTACATGGTGTTCCGGTCCATGGTCTGTATACAGGCAAAGAGGGCCCCGATGATTGAGCCTAGAACCTCGGGGAAAACTTCCCCCAATTGCTCATAAAGGAAGAGAATGAGTTTCTTCATCACCGTAGTGTCTCCATGCAGGCAGAGCAGGACGGCCGGGGCTATGGCCGAAACTAAATCGGCCGACTGTTGACGCACCTCGGCCTCGGCACTCTTGAGCCGGTATAAAAGCGAGCTGAGCACCTCCGGCAAGTGGGGTTCCATTCTGGTTCCCAACACCCGAGCAGCCGTCGAAAACGCCTTGATATAAATCACACTCTTGACACTCTGTTCCTGGAATGCATATAGTAGAGCATCCACAAGCGAAGCGTCCTGTGTAGGGTCTAGCTCCACCACCGAGTCGGGCGTATTGACCAAGATCCGGTTCATGGCATCCGCAGACATCCGCCGGAGGTTTTCGTTGGCATCTTTGGCTAGAGGTGTCAATTTCTCCACGAAAAAAGCCACGTCCAATTTAGTGGCTAATGAAAACGTCGCATCCACCACCAACCGGTAGAGCTGCGAT
Source organism: Metschnikowia sp. 04-226.1 (assembly GCA_002370245.1). Lineage (NCBI taxonomy): Eukaryota > Fungi > Ascomycota > Pichiomycetes > Serinales > Metschnikowiaceae > Metschnikowia > Metschnikowia sp. 04-226.1. Next base: position 13,491 of record NLAD01000685.1, read on the forward strand.
GAGTCTGCAGCCACACGCCTGGTCCAGAAACTTTTTAGGAACGGATTCACAATCAACGTCCTGTACTTCGGGAAAAGGGCCTTGGAAAGGGGAAGTTGCGCCAAAATCCGGAGTATGGACTTCTTCATGTCGTCGTCGGGGCTGGAGAACTCACGTGACATGATCTGCACCAACTCCTTGGTGTAGTAATTGGCGTACTCGGAGAATGCCGGGTTGTGGTGCATGAGTGGAATGGTCAGGCCAAGACACCGGAGAAAAGAGGCCAACGCCCGGCCCCGGGAGTGTTTAAGCCCGGACCATACCGGCTGCAACACCGGCTCGAACGCCTCGATTCCATGCGGATGCACGGATTCTGCCAAAAGGGCATATGTGTTTGCCGTGGCTGTACGGACCTGCACCAAGTCATCATCTAGTCCGGGTAAGAGCACCTGCACTAGCTGGTCCAAACAGGGTAATAAGGATCCACCATTTCCACCGCCCAAAAGAATGCACACGTGATGGATGATCCGGATTCCAGTATGCCGTGCATGCCAGTTCTTGCGGGACTTGATCACTGCCTTAACAAATGGCACCACCTGAGAGATCCCCAAGGTGGTAGCCACTATGGCAAACACGCGGGCAGTGAGGTTCCGGATAAACTCATCGGCGTTGTCCAAATCGGGCCGTAACGCCGTGACTATCGATGCTAGGCCCACGGTTCGCGTGAGTGACGATACCAAGTCCCTTGCTTCAAGACGTAGGGCCATATTTTCGTCAATGAGAAGCGGTGACACGGCAGAAATAATCTTGTGTGTGTAGGGCTTGACAGAAGACCCGAGGGGATGGAGAAGCCGTAGGAGGAGCTTGGTGAGCACGTGACGGTCGGTTTCATCGAGCGAAGGCTCTAGGAAGAGCGGGAGTATGCAGGGCACAAAGGCCCGGGCACCATATTCGGGGGCTTTGGAAACAGCTCCCTTCATGGCTTTTTTTCGTATAGCCAGCAGACCGTTTTTGACCCGGAAAACTAGAGCCATGGCCCGTATTTGATTAGTGTCCTGCACATAGCCTGCCGCCTCCGTATCCACGTTGATCAATGCTGAAAAGTGTTTCACGTCGGCTTTTCGCATGGGTATACCTTCAAACTCGGGGAGTGTCTCGTTGATTGCATTGGCAGTGGAAATTGATGGTGGGGGGACATATAAAAGGTCCTGCATGGGCTCACTAGGGACTGATGCTTTGATATAACCTTTAGGGAGAATCTGGTCAAGCAACTCATCTGTAAGTTCAACCTTGGAGTTTGTGTTGGCTGAATCTAGACTATTTTTTTGATGAAAAAGGCTGTCTTTCCCGTTTAGAAGATCTTGTTTGGTTTCCTGCATAGAGCCGAGGCCATTTTGCTGGATGGAGCTTGGGCTATTTTCCTGTACAAGCGAGCTTTCTAAACCAGACGTGGTTTTGTAAACTTCCGAATCCTCCTCTATAAAAGCTTCCCTTTTTCCCTCCTTTTTTTCCTCTCTTTCCCCCTCTCCTCTTTCCCCCTCTCCCCTGAAACCACCATCTCTCTCCCCCTCTCCTTTAAAACCATCTCTTTCCCCTTGGTCTGTTTCCGAAAACTTTCTTTTCCTGGATTCATCTGTTTTATGTCGATTGGCCATACGCTCCTTATAGGTCTGCACATTATTGACATCTAGATCCAGCTTATACTGCTGGTCTGCATAGGAGGGCAACACGGGCTCGGGCTTGGACTCGGCCACAAACTCCTGCATGTGTTTGGGGGCCGTGTAGGATGCCGTCAACGTACGTTTGCCCATGGTGAAGATGTATTGGGAGGCTAGTGGAGTGTATGCAATGAGTAGTAGTGAGCAGCTGCGAGTCTGATGCCGCGTTGTATGCAGACATCCGTACACCAATAAATTAGTACAACTACCAGTAAAAGTACCAGCTATTAAATGCAGGATACAAATCATTCATTGTTAATGCAGAATACAAGGTCTGTTTATGGTCAATGCACAATTCTATTTAGTACCAGAAAATAAGTGAATATATGGTGGTGTACGGGTGCATCTCAGCTTCAGTGTGTGAGCATGAGCACTACATAACCTCAGTACTACAGCTCCACCAGAAGTTCAGTCACTTACACCACAAATAACGATGACGTCACATCCTTCGCTTGTTTTGCTCAACAGGCACCTTACACTTAAAGAGCCGCTGCCGTTCACCCTCCTAGTCGATTCGTTGGCTCAGTCGGCTGCTCCCCTTATCCTGGAGTACGTCTATAGGTCTGGCGCTCCGGTCATATACCTCTCCTTCGAGACTGTATCTCCGCCTACATACGCCACAGCATTCTATGATTGTGTGGGCAAAAAAGTTGAAGACATACGGGATTTCGTCTTATCGGTTCTGGCACCCAAGAAAGCGTTGGTGGTGGTGGACTCTCTCAACTACATTCCGGTACACAAGCTCTCGGGCTTCATCTCCACGCTTCTTCTGCCACTGCATGCTCTTATTGGCTGTTTCCATAGTGGCGTGCCTGTTGCAGGAGGCACGGGGCCATCTCCACTCCAGCTTCTTCTGTTTATTGCTCAGAGTACGTTTGAAGTGGAGCCTCTTCTTCCTGCAGAGGAGCACGAGGGGCTTGAACAGCAGATGACGCAGTTCCGGTTCGCCAAGGGCCTCAATTCGGCTTGTTTTAAACTCAACGTCACCAACAAAAAGAAATCAGGCAAGTCCTTGGCTTATGTGTTCACAGTGGACCTGGAAAAACACCAGTATGAGATCTACCAGCCAAAGAAGGAGGAGCTAGATGGAGACGACCTTCTAGAGGGCTTGACCACTTTCAACCTATCCACCAGCTCCAAGCAGAAACTAGCACGTGAGCAGGTGGAGTTGCCCTTCATGGAAGCACAGGCGGAGTTGGGCAAGTATGGAGGGGCCATAGTTTACGAGTTTGAGAAGGACGACGACTATGATGAGGAAGATCCTTATGAAGATCCTTTCTAATGATTAAAATGGTCATTCCACACAATCTACTCAATCTACTCGATCCACTCACTCCACTCAATCCACTCACTGCCAAGACTGCCAATACTGCAAATGCTGCCAATACTGCCATAATTACTTCCAGTTCTACAATGGTATATTGATAGTATACTGACTACATCCATTACTGAATGTTTCGACGACATGAACCACTTGCCGTGCCACAAGAACGACAGTGAATGTCACCACCACAGTTCATGCTACACGACGAGTGATTTTTGTACTTTTTAGTACTCAGTATACACTGTTGGCTGATCATGGATGGTATCATCACTGCTTATATGAATTGTCGGGATATAGACATACAACTTTTATGTCAGGATGACTGCACCAGGGGGGGTATATATAGGTATTGTGCAGGTCAAGGTCCTAATAGGTAGTGTTTCGACCACGGTTTCTATAAATAGTGTGTTGACCAAGGCTATCTAATGCTTAAATAATTGTATGTATAGCAGTTCTAGATTTTACTTGTTCAAGGATTCAGCCCAATATTATGCCTGTATATAGTATACAGTATTCACTAACATGGAAAACAATTCCCATAGTGAGAGTAGTAGGAGCTCAAAAATATCCACTGTAATGTCCGGAATTCCAGCATTGCAAAAATATAAATATCATCAAAATTCTAGTCAAATTAGGGCGTTGGCATTGGTTTTTTTTGACCTGTGGTGGTGTGGTGTACGGAGGTTTTACCCTCGGCTATTCATTAAGAACCCTATTCATTTTTCTCTACTATTATTCCATCGAGCCTGCATACAACCCCAGATCTCTTAGTCCAACTTTGCAACTTCCTGTGGTATCAGTGATGTCCATTCAACGTTGTCATAACAAATTAAAACCAATTTAAAATAACTGACTTGCAAATAGATAATTAAGTGGCAAAAAGATTGCAGCACCACAATTTCACACATGGTCTCCCACTGCATTACTCACTGTGGCCCTAAGTGGCTTGACTAACGTTGATCGGACGGGAAACAGTATTTTCCACTTGGTATGGCCGCAACCGAAAGAAAAGTTTTTGGCTTCTTTATACAGAGTAGAAAATAATTTCACACGTAATAGAAAATGAATTATGATTTCCTGCTCCCTTTAGCTGAATGCGTTTTTTCGTACATTATAGGCTTCCAGATATTTGTTATCCACTTTCGTGAAAGAGGTACATATCTTTATTTAGGATAATTAAGCTGACATTATGTACAGTACCAAGTATGATTTTTGGTACTTCAACTTCCGAGGGATGGTGGATGGGTGCAAACCCCGGAATTGGGCCCTTTGGGCTGCGAAACACCCGTACACCGAAATACCCCAGGACAAAAAGGACCAACGCAAAGAGCCATTTTTCCATTTTATTCTGTCAAAATTCAAATAATTACATTACTAGAATTCCGGAGATTACAATGGTCTTTTTTCAGCCAGAAATATTGATTCGGTGCACTTTTACAGGACATGGAGCCGGTCAGTTCCGGCCGCATTCTCAATTCCGAGGCTATCACTCAATACTTTAAAGAGATCTCTGATTTAACTTCCGATACCCCCTTGATTATAGAATAAGTTTTTTACATCGATTTCCGTTTTATAGCTACTGATAAAAACTATACTCCTACTCATGGGAACGACTATCAGGAATCTACGAATAGTTAAGATCACTTATCATCACAACAAACCCTCTTTTCTCTTTAAAAAAAAAAGTAAATATAATATGAGTCATAGTCAACTCTCAGAAATACCTCCTTTTAAATTATATAGACCCAGTGTATAAAGGATATTGTTGTCTTGAGTTGACCTCAAGAGAAGAATGGTTAGTGCACGACTACATCATGGTATGATTTAAAGTCACATGATCCAGCAATCAATCCATAAAATTGTCTAAATAATAATTAATAGTAGTGTTAAGAGCAGTGCATCTTGGTCAAGCCGAAAATTAGTCAATATGCTATACGGGTGGGGCACGACCAAGATACTTAAAGATAAACCATATCTCATTTCAATACTGTGAGGCATCAAACTCCTTTACTCCCCTGGGGGGTTTCAATCATTGCTACTAACACTCTTTTAAGGGCTCATGACCAAGCATTTACTATATTTAAGGATTAGTAGGACTGAATCCGACTTACTAGCCTTCCATTTCAGTACTCATCTTGTATCCTGGAGCTTATGTTTATGTTGCCATTAATGGCCATCCCAATAAGTCAATTTGAACCATTGAATGAACCCATTACTAATCTAGAGCACTGTGTATACTGTGTATACTGTAGTACTGTATAGTAGTATATTAGGAGTAGTGGTAGTAGAGTAGTAGTGGTGTTGGTGCTGGTGCTGGTGCTGGTACTGCATCCTGCACATTATAGGCTGCAGGCTATTCTTGGTGCGATTAACTAGGTCAACCATTAGAATCTACGAGTAGTGGTACCCATGAAACTCAGATCAAATTCAAGATTAAATGAATCCTTAAATATAATGATCAGAGATATGAAATACTGATTAAGTAATTAAAATAAAAATCTTCTCAATCGCCAGCTAAATCACCATTACCATGACCAATAGTATATCAACAATGTTTCATGTGTTTCATGTTTGTTTCATCTGTTTCATGTTTCATGTTTGTTTCATGTTTGTTTCATGTTTCATAGTAGGTGAACAAGTAGCGTGAGGAACTAGAGCTGTAGATGCGAACAATGATGGGAGAAGAAAGTGGGCCAAGTGCAGGAGTACCCAATCCCAGCACCTTAAATAGAAATAAAATGAAATAAATAGAAATGAATAAAAAAGAAATAAATAAAAAAGAAATAAATAAATAAATAAATAAATAAAAAAGAAATAAATAAATAAAAAGGAATGAATTTCTGTCACTTCTGAACCACCACTATCAATGGCTAATAGTTATTTTTAGTGAGTGCGAATACACTATTACTGACTAATTACTGACCAATTACTAACCAATTACTGTCCAATTACTAACCAATTACTGTCCAATTACTGACCAATTATTGACCAATTATTGATTGACAGATTAATATAAAATAATACATTTGGAGTCTTGATCCAAAATTCATGTATATAAGAAGCAAATCAATGTGAAGAGAAAAAGACCGGACAAAGAAGGACGCCTTTTCCTTTAATTAATGCGTACACTTTAATGCGTACACTTTAATGAGTACACTTGAGGAAAAGTTTCACCTACCGAGACAGAAGATTTTATTATTGGCCCGCATGGCTAGAGCTGACATTATGGCGAATCTAAAAAAGAGTTTTTGGCAAAAGAGTTTTTGGCAAAAGAGTCTCTGGCAAAAGAGTCTCGGACAGTGTACAAGATAATACATTAGACACAGTAGTAGAGTAAAACAGTACATTGGTGATTCACCTCCTGCCTTTACTGTCGGACCCACTGTCACCGTTTCATGTTTCCTTTTCTTTTCTCTTTTTCATGTTCTTCTCTTTTTCATGTTCTTCTGTTCTTCTGTTCTTTTGTTCTTCTGTTCTTCTGTTTCTTCTGTTCTTCTGCTTCGTGTTTCATGTCTGTGGGTTATGCCTTGGTTTTCCGCACTGTTAACTACTTCTCAATTTGCTCGCGGCAAGACATGTTTCCTACAAAAATCTATAATAATGTCAAAAATCGAAAACACGTTGAGAGGAGCTGGAAATTGGGGAAATACATTTCGATGTGAATTACTTACACATGGTACTTTTAAAATGGTGAAATTTGCTGAAAGATTGGCTTTTTTTATATCTCGGACTGCATATAGATAGCTCAGACTTATCTTCCCTCCCCAACCATAACCACTTATTTAAAGTACTCTTGCCTAGTACAACAATAATTCATTTTGAATAACAATCGCTCTTTTTGTATAATTAGTCACACATTCAGAACACTCTTGTCTTTAAAAAAATCACTAGTCTGTGAAAAAAAAAAAAAGAAAGCCCGATGCGGGGCTCGAACCCGCAACCTTTTGATTGACCTTAGAAGATTAAGAGTCAAATGCTCTACCGATTGAGCTAACCAGGCATTTGTTGACGATAAAAATTTGGGGAGATCCGACAGGTCTTATTCACTTTCTCACTCTTCCTGCTCACTCACCCCTCTAAACTCAATGCCTACACGTGCTAACCTGATCTATTCGATTAAAACTTGCTCATCTACTTTTCCTCCTTTTTCCCTCTAGTGAGACTCCGTATCTTTGCCTTCACCTTGGAAAGCTTCGAGTTCTTCGAGTCCTCCTCAAATTCCTCCTCAGTCACGACCTTCTTCGTCAACAAGTTGAAAATGGTGCCGAATGCCAAGGACATCACTGTGCAGGTCAAGATGATGACATTGTACGGCATGGAGAAATCCGGAGTCGGAAGTGTCAACAACAAACTCGTGGACCTCAACTGGTACACGGTTTTACCGTCCACATCCAACACCTTCACCACGGAAGGAGCAATAGCAAAGCCATGGTTTGCATCGGGAGGATACTCCGAGTACAAAAGCAAGGATTTGTCAAACTGGTAGGTCATGGCGATCTCTCCGCGTGCAGGCAACTCGATCTCCAACTCCAAGTGACCTGGTCTGATCCGGTCTATAGCAGGCTTATAGAACTGCGACGTGATTTTGCCCGAACCGGAGACATGAAGCGTATGCAAGTAGACCCGCATGAACCAAGGCAAAGTCTCGAAAAAGACAATTTTGATTGGCTCATTGGCTGGGTTCTTGAGTTTGATCCGCATTCCACCCCGGTCTTGAGAATACCCAGTAAGTGACCGAGACACCTCGATGGGTGGCTGGCCAAGTTCACTCACCATAGACGAGTTGGAGGTACGGAACACGGCATTGTAGTTTTCTGCACCCTGTAAAGTCTCCTCTGGCTTGACGTCATAGGTCTTCCCCATATGCTCCATTTGCACAGACCAATCATCGTGCACATCAAAATAGATCTTGCTCTGAGCAAACTCCTGGCCCTCGAAACCTGCACCTTTGATAGGCCTTCCAAAAATGGACTCAAGGTCCCATTCCACCTCCACAGAGTCTGCAAGAGGGAAACACACCCACACATCATTTTTCTTTGTAAGATCACATCTCAACTCTTCGCCAGGAGTAGGTTTGGGGATACCACCCTCTTTGATGCGGCGTAATGAGCGGTTGACATCGATCACGTGGTGGATATTCTGGGTCAAGTTCAAATGGCACTGTTTCAGGTTCAGATCACAGTCCGTGACAAGGTCAATGCTCATGGAGTGCCATAACGAGTCGTAAAGCTTATGGCCATCCAAAAGCGACGAAACTCCCGCTTTTCCCCGCGTAGGCAACATCTTTAAGAAAGGCGTCAAGTTCTCCGTGCAAATAGGCTCGTCTGGAAGCGCAGCCCGCATCAAGAAGAGCGTATTGTTTGCCAGTAAATCGGCCACATAGTCCAGGCCAATATCATGGACATCGTGCTGAGGAAACGTGGTAATCGAGTCGTCAATGAAGTTCAAAGACGCACAGAAAAAACCAGAGAGCGACTCCGCCAACTTCCGCCAACTCTGACGAGCAACGGCCAAATTGGGAGCCTCAATGGTGGCAAGAACCTCCACCCCAGTGCCTCCACTCAGAGATCCGTTCTGAGGCAACCGGCCCCAGGTGTCGCTGTCCCACCAACCTTGAGTAAAGCGTAAATGTAACTGCCGAGTATTTGTGGAATGAATAATGGGCTCAATGGATTTGGGGAATTGGCCATAGTGACGGATCAACATCTCCGAGTCGGGCTCGTTTTCCCCGCTCTCGGGGGCCTCATATTCAAGAGGGAACGAGGGCAGAGTGGAGTCAAAGGCAAAGGATGCCAACACCTTATTGCGAGGCAACGGCTTCAACGTAAGCAGCTCTGCATACTCGGCACTCACAAGCCATACTATGGAGAATGTCGCTAGGACCACCTGTGTGGGTGTCATATGTATAGGTGTTGGAGGTGTCGTGGAGTGTGAGGTGTTAGTGAGTGAGGTGTTGATGGTAGCGCGTAACACCAGTACACCGCTGTATACTACATGCTTTACAAAAAAAATACACGAGCACACACTACACTATACCCGAGCATAAACTGCAAGGATAGTTTAAATTGGGGTGAATATCTGTAAAGATGTTTTGGAACTGGGAGTTGTTTTATATGCCGATGACTTCTGCTGATATTTTGCAAATCTCTAGAAGTCACCCCATGCTTATGTATATCGAATTTTCGAGATGTGACTGGCTAATTTTGTTCTCTCGCTTCCCACGGAATTTTTAAACAAAGAAGATGGTCGCGTGGTCTAGTTGGTTACGACATTTGCTTCACACGCAAAAGGTCCCCAGTTCGAACCTGGGCGTGATCATTTTTTCTTTTTCTTAAAGCACATTGGGCTCAATATTGAACACCAGCACGTTCTTTTTTTTTGGAACAATTTATTGTATGAAGTCCAGCACTTTTACCAGTTATCCAACAAAAACACCAGAACCTCTTTTTTTTGTAGAACTATTTGCAACACCCGTGCCTCTCATAAATTTCTGGATCCCTTAAACATCCCCATGCACCAGTACATCCAAGAAGGTCGCGTGGTCTAGTTGGTTACGACATCTGCTTCACACGCAGAAGGTCCCCAGTTCGAACCTGGGCGTGATCATTTTTTTCTTCCATCAACTAGTAAGTTACAGGAGATTGTCTTCAGTAGCATACTTTTTTATAAAAAGCGTGGCCCGTTTTTGGAGAGACATCTTACAAGTTCAGACACAAGAAACGGCACTTTTGAAATCATAGGAGGAATCGAAAGCAGGGCTCTAGAACAATATATACCGTGACCATAGAATAGCGTCTAAGTTTTGGATAAGGAAGTTAATTCACGTTAATGTGCATGAATCGCACATGAGTAAAGGAAACGGTGATGCGGGCGTCGGACCAAGGATGTGAATGTGCAGTTCGTGCATCATGGCTTGCAACCTCATGTTTCAAGAAATCCCGCCCCCACACCCGTGTTTCAGAATATCCCTGAACACAAAAGCAACCCTATATAAGCTCGCTCATTTCCCCGATGTACTGAATAGTTCTTTTTTTTACCTCCATATACTTTCTTGAAATACTTGAGTTCTCTAATATACTTTTTAATGTGTCAGGCAAATGAGTTCGAGCATTTGGTAGGGCAGTGGACTTTGATCTGAGAATCCTTTCAATCTAATCTTTATAGTGAATGAGCAGCCAGTTTGTCTCGCCGATTCCCCGTCACTCCTGAGCTCCTGAACAGACCGTTGAAGTAGTAGTGGCTATTCTTAAGCGGCAATGAAGAGAACGGAGAAGGCTTGGGAACATAGGAGATGATGCTGTGAAGTTTTATCTCCCATTCAAATGAAAAGTACGAGAGGAATAGTTAGTGGTCATGAGAAGGATGCTCAGTGGGTATTCAGAAGGATTAGTCTACAGAAGGATTAGTGAGTCTTCAGAAGACATGTTTATGTCATCCGATGATTGTATCGATTGATCGAGTACACAGATTGAGAAAGTGTTGGACTCTTCTACTCCCAGCTGACATCTTCAGCGAGGATAGCTTTCTATTGAGGAGAAAACAATGGACTTGTGTGGAGCAATTGAGTCCTATATATTTAGGTGACTAACACAGCACCCAATTCGCCATTCCAAAGATGCAATGACTGAGATGAAAAATAATATGACTCTATTCTTGATGATTGAAAAGAGGCAGAAAAGAGCCCCCTAAGACTGAATCTCCAGTGAAAAAATCCACTCTCGTCCTGTACCTCAAGAGCAGTCAAGTATTGCAGCAGACCTCAGTAAGATATGGGATTTTAACAAGTTCCACCTCCGAACAAAGGATATACAATGGGCCGGTGAACAGTTTATGGATATCCGGGGTATAAAGATCATTTCTCTGAAATATCGACAGGTGGAGGTGAATTTGAACAAGTTGGGAAGGAGTCTCCAACTGAACTAATATCTCTCTCTTATGCGGAATCCACATAAAAGGGTGTGGCCAAAATTCCATCAAACCAAAACCCCCAAACCTAATTCCAGCAGTTCAGAGGTGTCTTCTCTTCAGTCCAAATGCCGAGATGACTGATGATGAATCATATTGAATTCAGTGACTGAGCATTGAGATTTAGATCAATGAACGAGTATAAAGAAAGCACTTGAGTGTTTTCAGCATTGCAATCAAGAAGGCTGATTTGGTGTATAAGAAGCAAATTTAGGGTCAGCCATGTCGGTTGTCCTTGGTATAAACTAAAGTTTAAATCAGATCAGTTTAGACTAGATCTATAAGGAGAACTAGAGAGAAACAGAGACAGAGACAGAATCCATTGTTGTCTCCAACAAGTTCCACGAGGATGACCCTGCTACCACGAGAACCAGCTTAACCAGGCTGGTATTGACAGAAGCTTTAGGCAGTAAAGTTTCGTGGAAGGAGTTGGTGACAGCAAAACCCAAGATCTTCCGAAGTCATTATGGGTATCATACTTCTATCCTCAATGAGTGGCTGGTGAAAAATACTTCGTACTACGAAACTACGATCTTTCGGCCGTGGGTTTGAAAAACCAGAATGAGCCACTTTCCCGGTATACTGAAATGATTTTCAAACTGGCATACTTCCAGATCCTAGAGAATACAGTAGATACAGGAGTGTTAGGGAAAGTCAAGGAAAGTCAAGGAGTGTCGAAATGATTGGTTCTTGGACTACAGACCAGTCTTTGCTGGTACCATAAAAAGAAGCCTTCTGAAATAGGACCGTTATTGGGCCATACCATGATCTTAAGACAGGAGGAAGTGGTTGAGCCAACTAAAATATACGAGAAAGGTCCATGAAAGCTTAACTGGTCTATAAAAACCTAACTTAAATTCATCATGGCCAATAAAGCTAGGATGATACAAAACTTGCTGAGTATCCAGAGAACTCAAACGTCCACAAACTCAATTTTTCACAAGATGGTCGCGTGGTCTAGTTGGTTACGACATTTGCTTCACACGCAAAAGGTCCCCAGTTCGAACCTGGGCGTGATCATTTTTTTCCATCCCAAAACACCTGCGCACGAGACGAGACTCACATGGGCCGCGCGTATCATCACATCAAACACCATCCAAACACCATTTACAAACATACTACAAGATACCCCTCACTACACACCCTCAAGCATGGACGCTAATGTTCTACAGCAGCATAAAGAAAATATAACGCCACTCCCCGTGGGCCGTCTGGCCAGCAAGCTCGGCAAAGCGCTAGGCGAAAGCCGGTCGCGTACGTCTTTAGCATCGCAAAGAGAGCTTCTAGAGGCCAAACTCGTCCTGGACGAGCTCGACGATCCGCTCCAAGAGTACGTGAATTACATAGAGTGGATCCATAACCACTACCCCCAAGGAGCCAATGCAGAAAGCGGCCTCTTGGGCGTTTTGGAGCGGTGCACGTCCTTTTTCCGGGACGCCGACCACTACAAGAACGATCCCCGATATCTCAAGGTCTGGCTCGAGTACGCGGCGTATTCCGATTCGCCCCGGGATGTTTTTGTGTACTTGGCCAAAAAGCGCATTGGGTGTGAGCTCGCCCTCTACTACGAGGAATTTGCTCGGTTTCTCGAGGTGCGACACGCCTACACCGACGCCCAGGAGGTCTACGAGGTGGGCATGGACCGGAACGCGCGGCCGTTTGCCCGGCTCCAACGCTCTCTAGCGGCCTTCACCAAGCGCACCGAGTCGCATTCCACGGAGTCCCTGGGACCGAGCAAGGAAATGCAGCCCACGCGAAGTCTGCACAGTTCGGGCCTTCGACAGATCTTGGGCAAGAGGGCGGCCGAGGAGGCAGTCGATAGGGAGATGGGGGATGCGGCGGAGGCCAGTTCCGGTAACCACAGTGGTTATTCTGGTCGAATGGGAGGCAGTCTAAAGAAGAGGGTCATAGTATACGGAGACCCAAGCCGAGTCTCGATCAAGGACGAGGTGTTCAAAAGTGACGAGAGTGCAGTGTTGGCACCACTTGGAGCAGGCACCGAGAACAAAATCGCGGCTCGGCCATGGAGTGGCGAGGTGTTGAAGCAGAAGTTGGGGCCGGAGAAGAAGGCAGCCAAGTTTCTGGTCTTCAAGGACACGGAGGAAGGCAGCGAGGAGGCAACTCAGAAAACGGCATTTGAGTTGGTCCTCGAAAACAACCAGCACTATACGGTGATCCGCAACCCGGGAAAGGCTCCAGAGAGACTAGCGGTCAACCTCAACTTGCTCTATGCGTCTCTGGGCGAAGAGACCGGTCTAGCAGAACTCCTCGGCCTGCTATCAAAAAGACAAGAAGACGCTACAGAGAGATCAGAGAGATCAGAGAGATCAGAGAGATCAGAAAAAGAGCATACTTTTGAGAGAGTGGAAAAAAGACCACTTGAAATGAGAGTTTCAAGACAGAAAGAGACTAGCGACCAGGAGATCAAACATGACAGAATCCCTAATTTTAGAAATGAGAAGCTGGGGGAGACGCAAGGGAGTGAGAAACTTAAAAGTTCAGGGTTCAGCCAGGGTGATGGAGTTCCGAGTCTGAACAATAGAGGGTCCAAGGTCCAAGACCAAGAAGGTGACCATACATTCACGATTCCTTTGAGAGACGGCAACACCACACAAATGGCCAAGTCTCCCACCATGACGCTATTCTCTCGACTCACTACCAACGAGGTGCTCGGCATGTTCAACGATGCTGCACACAACTTCCAGCTGGACGATGAGTCCATGCGGGCCACTGAAGAGTCCACCAACTACGATGGCTTCGTCACGGAAACCATCCATGCCCAGCCTGAACAGGCAGCCACTCCGCCCACCGACCAATACGATTCGGGAAGCTCTCCTTTTTTGAATCGGCCATAATCTAAGCTTCTTACAGATTTGTATTGGGGCCAGTGGTGGTGTAGTACGGGGCCGGCTCGGCCCAGAGACTGTGTCAAGCGCGCCCCGCCAAGACTTTTCTTCGCACAGCACTGCACACAGGCCAACGATTCCCATCAAACATGATGGAATAGATAATACTCACCAGAAGCAACTGGAAAAAAGGATCCCGGTTGAGGCCTTGACATTCGCAGAAGCAACTCACCAGAGAATCGTGCCAGTTTTTCACGGAACCCCCGGAAGTCATTCCCTTTCTCCTCGCTGCTTTTACCACCCACACCTCTCATTGCATGACCATATATCGCAAGTCGGAAGGCCCACTTCTGAAAAATCCCGTTTCGTTTCACACTAATGTGTTAATCGTGGGAGGTGCCTATGCAGGCCTCTCTGCCTTGGTGGCGTTGAAAAACCATCTCAGGCAACGAGCCATGATGCAAAAAATATCCGTGACGCTTATTGAGCCCAAGGCAGGGCTTCTAAACGTGTTGGGGATCCCGCGGGCCATTGTGAGCGAAGAGTTTGCCAAAACTCAGTTTATTCCGCTCCAAAATCTCGAGGATCTCCCCTTTGACCATTTGGTTTCGGACGACGCCACGGTGCTTGAGACTATGGGCGCTGAGATAAGGCCGAAAAACAATGACTATATCGAAATCACATATGTGCAGGGCCGAGTTACTGACTTGAAGAGCAAGAGCGCCGAGTATGTGCTCAACAACAACGCCAAAAAAAGCGGCAAAATCGAGTTCAACTATGGTGTTCTTGCCATGGGCAGAAACAGGCAGTGGCCCACATCGCCTTTGGCCCACAACTTCGACAGCTATATGCAAGAAATGCTGGAGTTCAACACCAACATCAGCCAGTGCAAGCTGATCGGAGTCATTGGTGCCGGAGCAGTGGGCATTGAGATTGCCGGAGATGTCAAGCACCGATACCAGAACCTAGAAGTTTATTTGATCCACCCCCACGAAACATTCCCCCCGGAGCCCCTCCCGGAGGATTTCCGGGCAGCGGTGCGCAAGTCGTTGGAAGACAGCGGAGTAAAAATAATGACCGGGTACCGGGTCAAGAGCGAGCTGGAAGACAATGAATTGGAGTTCTACAATGGCGAAAAATTGCGGACCGACTACAATTACTGGTGCAACGCGTTCAAAAACAATGTGGATATTTTGACCAAGGACTTGGTGCAGTTTGTGGATGAAAAGCTCAACGTCAAGGTCAACAACTACCTCCAGCTCACCAACGAACACAAGCAACTCCGGCACATGTTTGCCATCGGCGACCTTGTGGACCTGCCCATCATCAAGTCGGCCGGGTGGGCACTCTACATGGGCCGGCAGTGTGCGCGTAACATTGTTTCGTTGATCTTCGACGATGAGTTGGTGGAGCAGATGCCGGATCTCTCGCAGATGCCCAAAGGCATGGTTTTGGTGGCCGGCAACAATGACTTGATTTCTTCGTTGGACGGGGCGTTGGAGGTCAACAATGAAGGCTTCGTGGAGGAGTACAAGGACTACTGCATGGGGAAGATCAGAGTGACCCTAGGAGCTTAGTCTCTACAGACATCAGAGACACCAAAGACATTAATGGACATTAATGGACAGAGAAGGATGAAAAGTCTAAACAGATGAAAAGTTGAGTCATTTAATCTTAAATCCTAAAGGAAATGTTAAGATCTAGTGGAAGCTTGGAATACCACGCCATTATTGGCCTATGGTTAAGGTTTTGTGTTCAGCACGAATCAATAGACTCCGAGTGCATGATTGCATTGTTTATGTTTCTTGGATACAAATTGCTGGTTATAATTCCTTGGTTTAAGATTCCTTGCTCCACAGTTGAGTTGTTGAATTGGATTAAAATTCCTTGGTTTTTATTTGAGTTGCTAAACTGGGTTACAATTCCTTCTTTGTTATTGAATACTGGATGTTAAATTGACTTGTGATTGGTACAATGGATGCTAATTGCTAAAAAGGAGAATTGTGCAATTCAATTCTAAATTGGCCAAATTCTCATGACCCCACATTAATGGTTGTTTTGAAAATCTAGCCAAAACCGTGTATAATTATTTCTGGACTCTCCAGGCTTTCCCCATTATTCATGTCTGGTCAGTAGCAGAACAATCGGTCAGCCGCGCGCACTGCACGTTGGTGGGCGCAGCCTAAACTCATCAGTATACCTTTTGTATTCATACAACTGAAACCTCCCACGCCTAGAGCCCAGCCTTTCGTGCATATTGTTGCCGGACGTCTTTATAGCCAAAACAACCTACCTGCACGTAAAAAAACGGTGCTTTTGCGACCGTTGTGGCTTGCTCTACACCTATTTAAAGCTCCTTCGGCACGGTCCCCTACATCTCCCCCTTTACCCCATTTAACGGAGGCAAAAAAGCGTTGTTGCTGAAGAGAAGCTACCCAAGAAGAAGTGCTGCAAGTTTGAGCCCCGTGCCATGAGTCTATCGCCCGAAGATCACTCCACGCCGCAAGGCCGCCGAAAGCGGGGTCTTTCTCTACGGACACAGCTCCTTAACAAGGCTTTGGCCAGTCTGATGAATCCGTTTGCTGATAAGACCACCAGCATTGAAAATTTGGTGGAAAACGGCCAAAAACCCATGGAGTTGGATGAGATCAATGCCAAATCGGGGAAAAATAGCCCCGGACCGGAATCAAGCCCCAAATCCGGAAGTCCCAGCCCGGAATCCCCCGACTCCATGCCCAGAATCACCGTGGATGCTCCCGAGCAGGTGTCCAATTACCCTACAAAGGGCCAGACTCCATACATATTCTCACAGTTGAACATCTCTCGGTCCTCATCCCATTTAAACGGGGACCAGAGCAGCGAGTTCTCCCAGAACAGCGATTTTTCGGGTTCATCCGATTTGGCCCAAGACGGGCCCGACTCCCATGGTCAGCGGCGCCGACTCCGGCTCCGAAGAAAGGCTCTTTCGACGTGGAATCTGTGGCTACGTACGTTTCTGCGCAAATTCAGTGGCCGTTCCGACCTAGGCAAGTCTGAACATGGACGGGTGATCCCCATGTGTGTTTCACCCGAAAAGGCAAACCTGATCTTCAATGATCAGTTCTATAGTGCTGCCGAAAAGGGCTATATTGATGAGAGACTGACCTACGCATACTGCTCCAACGCTATCACCTCGTCCAAGTACACGGTATACTCGTTTTTCCCAAAGCAGCTCAAGGCTCAGTTCTCCAAGGTGGCCAACTGCTACTTCATGGTGGTGGCCATCATGCAAATGGTGCCCTCTTGGTCCACCACAGGAAAGTTCACCACCATAGTTCCGCTCTTGATCTTCATGTCCATCTCCATGGCACGAGAAGCATTTGATGACTGGAAACGCCATGGCCACGATAAGGAGGAGAACAACAAGCAGACGCGAGTGCTCCGGGAAGATGCCAGTTTGAGCACTCTAGACACGCACTCCATCACCACCATCATGACGGAAACCATACCTGTGGGAGGGTTTTCCAATAACGACTCCACATTGAGTGTGGCCTCGGCCAGTCCGCCTGCTTCGGACATCTCCAGCCCGGAAGCCTTGGCCCGCTACAACATGAAGACTTATCTGGTGCGTTGGCTGGATATCAAAGTGGGAGACATTGTGGTGATCAAGGAGAACGAGTGGGTGCCCGCAGATATTGTCCTATTGGCCGCGGTAGAAAACGAGGCTTTTGTGGAGACCATGGCATTGGACGGAGAGACCAACCTCAAGACCAAAACCGTGCATCCAGAACTAGCCAAGGAAACAACCTCGATTTCCCGGCTCAAAAACCTCGCCAGCTTGGTGACGTCCGAAGACCCCAACCCCGACTTATACAACTTCGAGGGCCATTTCACGCTGTCCCAAAAAGACCATGCCTTGGGTACCGATAACGTCATTTATAGAGGTAGTGTGCTCCGGAACACCGGGTGTATTTTGGGGTTCGTGGTGTTCACGGGGGAGGAGTCCAAGATCCGCATGAACAACGTGCGCAATCCCCGGATCAAAGCGCCCAAGCTCCAGAAAAACATCAACTACATTGTCATCTTCATGGTGTTTGTGGTTCTCTCGTTATCGGCGTTCTCGATGATGGCCCAGAGGCTCTTCTACAACCGCAAAAGGAAGTCCATGTGGTACACCTATGAGCAGGACGTGGGCGTGGCAGCTACGTTTATGGGCTTTGTCATCATGTACAACACGCTCATTCCGCTCTCATTGTACGTGACCATGGAGGTCATCAAGGTCATGCAGCTTTTGTTTTTGCAGTACGACATCGATATGTACGAGACAAAGACCAATACGCCTGCAGATGCTAAAACTGCCACCATTCTCGAGGAGTTGGGCCAGGTGTCGTACATTTTCAGCGACAAAACCGGCACCTTGACCGATAACAAGATGTTGTTCCGGAAACTCAGTGTGTGTGGAACCAGTTGGCTTCATGATGTGGATATGGAGGAGGGCTCCAAGAAAAATGGGCACTCTAGGGCCAAAAGCACCACTTCCATTGTACGTGAAAGCATGGAGCTATCATCGGTGGAGAAAAACTCCAAGTGGAGGGCGCTGGCGCAACCTGAAGCCGAACAGGAGATTCCCAACTCCTTAAGCCTTCTCAAGCACGTGCAGACCCATCCAGAATCGCTCTTCTCCCAGAAGGTGACGTTCTTCCTCTTGAGCATTGCTCTATGCCACACGTGCCAGCCCAAAAAGGAAGAGGTGCCTATGGGAAACCGCAACCGGTCACTCACCAGCTTGGATAACTTCGACGAGGAAGCTTCGGAGGACCACGTGGCCAACGATGCCTCTATCCAGTACCAGGCAGCATCACCGGATGAATTGGCGTTGGTGCAGGCCGCACGTGACCTTGGCTTTGTTGTGGCCAACCGCCAAAATAACCAAGTCACGGTTAAAACGTATCCCGAAGGTTTTGGGCTGTTCCCCAAGTACGAGAGCTATGAGGTGCTAGATGTGGTGGAGTTTTCATCGGTGCGTAAGCGTATGTCTATAGTGGTGAAGTTCCCCGACTCTCGCATTGCTGTTTTCTGCAAAGGTGCCGATAATGTGATTTTGGACTTGCTCAAGAACTCGACTATGGCCAAGCAAAAGGCCCGTGAAATCGCCAGCAATTCCCACGATCGCAAGGTCATGGAGGCAGAAGTGATTCTCCAGAACAAGCTCTCCAATGATCTCGATTCCAGGACGTCTTTCCATTCTACCAGAGACACTTTGGAGATTGCGCAGAGGCTCGGGTCCATTGATGGGCTGATGATGCAAGAAAGCCAGGATTTGAATGAGATTGCCCGCAATGCAAGGCTCAACTTACACTCGCACCAAGCTAAGAGATACAGTTTGGAAGCTACTGCCAAGAATATTCCCTCGGATAAATTGCTCATTAATGAAGAGTTTGTGATGGAGAAGACCTTGGAGCATATTGAGTCATTTTCCACCGAGGGTCTACGCACGCTTCTATACTCGTTCAAGTGGGTCAGTGAGCCCACGTACCAGAAATGGGCCGAGGCATACCACGCAGCCAAGATCTCAGTGTCCAACCGTTCGGAGCAAGTGGAACAAATCGGAAGCCAAATCGAAGACAATCTTCTGTTGTTGGGAGCCACGGCTATTGAGGATAAGCTACAGGAAGGAGTCAGTGAAGCCATAATCAAGTTGCGTCGTGCAGGCATCAAGATCTGGATGCTTACAGGAGACAAGAGAGAAACGGCCATCAACATTGGTTACTCGTGCCAGCTCATCAAGGATTACTCCACAGTGATTGTATTGAGTATTGATGAAGGCATGGAGAAGTTGACGCAGCGCATCCAGTCCAGCATTTTGGAGATCGATCTGGGCAACACTGCACATAGCGTGGCGGTCATTGATGGAGGGACCTTGACGGAGATCGAAAGCGACCCCACAGTCATGAGTATCTTGGTGGAGCTCTGCATCTTGGTGGACTCGGCTGTGTGTTGCCGAGCCTCACCTTCCCAGAAAGCCAAGATGATCAACTGTATCCGGGAAGTCAAGAAGAGGGACGTGACTTTGGCCATAGGTGACGGAGCAAACGATATCGCCATGATCCAGAGTGCAGATATCGGAGTGGGGATCACTGGAAAAGAGGGTCTTCAAGCCGCACGAGCAGCAGACTACTCCATTGCGCAGTTCCGTTTCTTGATCAAGTTGCTCTTGGTCAACGGTCGCTACAACTATATCCGCACGTCCAAGTTTGTGTTGATGACTTTTTATAAGGAGTTGTTGTTTTACTTGACGCAGTGCATCTACCAACGGTATACGCTTTTCCTGGGCCTGTCGTTATATGAGTCATGGTCCTTATCCATGTTCAACACGCTCTTCACGTCGTTGCCGGTGCTCTGCATTGGTATGTTTGAAAAGGACTTGGATGCTTCCACCTTGATAGCTGTGCCAGAACTCTACGCGGCCGGACGTCTCTACCAGGCGTTCAACCTCAAGGTATTTTTGTTCTGGATGTTTTTGGCTGCGTTGCAGAGTACGGGAGTATCGTTCATGACGTTCTTCTGCTGGGGCTTTACTGCTCTCCGAGATAACTCGACGTTTCCTTTGGGCAATGCATCGTTTTGGGCATTGGTTATTGTTATTAACATCAAAGCTCAGTTCATCGAGACCCACAACATCCAATGGCTAGCCATTGCATCCAGTGTGATCTCCATATTGGGCTACGGTCTATGGAACCTCTTGATCATGGCCCTCCAGCGGTCCAAAGAGAGAACCATCTACTTTGTGGGCTACGGGCTCGTGGAGTTTGGCGAGGACGTCACGTGGTGGTGTGTGATTCTTCTTACAGTGTGTGTGCTTCTTTTCTTCGACTTGCTCACCAAAATCGCCAAGTTCATCTTCAGCCCCAGCGACACCGAGATCTTCCAGTACTTCGAGAAGGACTTCCACATGAAGAAGTTATTTGAGCAGAATGCCATCAACGAATTGTCCCAGGGCTGGTTTTTCCAGAGAGATGCCTCCACCACTCTAAGGAAGATCCGGACACTCTTGGGCATCAAGTCGAAGAACGACGAAGCAATGCTCGAGCCAGGCTCTTCGGGGTGGAGAAAACGGGCGGGAACAAGTCCTCAAGAAGGAGAGCTTCCGGCAGGGTCGGAAAGTTTTGCCCTTAAAAAGAACTATGAGATCTTGCCCAGTGGGTCGAAGTTCAAGGTGCGGAAGAAGAATGCGTTTGTGTCGAAGATTGGAAAGAAGTTGAATCGGAAAGACGAGAATGTGGATGAGATCATTGAGAATAGGATGAGAGGCCTCCACACCCCACCAGATAATTCATGATCCACCACCACCACTCTAACGTCACATGAGTCTAGCTCCAAATGATCACTCTATAACTGGTGCATTCGGACTGTGACATAGATCCAGCAGAATAGCATATTGGCCAAGAAGAGAAATTGGCCAGAATTATATTCCAATACTCATGATACACAAGATTTCAGGAATCATGGTATAGCCAGGACTCATGGTAGCCAGGACTCATGGACCGTACAGAGTGTGTCCTCCATCAACCAAGTATCCCCCACTACACTCCACACTCTTTAGACAACCTAAAGTCTTGTCAATCCCAGTAGTACGATTTGCAACCATTCACCACAATGCAAGCCTTCGTTATAAGCCAAATTGTAACATGGTGAAATCACCTGTCGTTGAAGTTAATTATATTGGCACTTCCTGTGTATATGCAGGACACTTCTCAACACACAGGTTGTACCTAGAGCCAATTACCGCCAACCTAGACTTTCTTTTAAAGAAGGTATTTCGAAGGAGGTATTTCGAAGTAGGTATTTTGAAGTAGGTATTTCGAAGTAGGTGTAGTAGATAGTAGATAGTAGATAGTGTATGTGCAGGACATTCAGTTTTAACATGGCTCATAACCATCTGCACTAGAGCCCAAAATGAGATCTACACGACACACTACTAGAATAGTACTACACCGGGATCAGTGAGTGTAGTGTAGTGTAGACTAAACCGACTTGACCGATTTTGATTTCCGAGGTATACTTTGAAAAAGGAACCATACAAATAAATAGAATAATTCAAATAATAAATGTATTACCCCTAACACTGATTTATCTGTTTAAGTCATATTCATATTCATATTAATGTAGCAGAAACATAGCCATGACTGCACATAATGTATAATTCTCAATTTCTCAACATTCAATCATTCTCATCGAATAGTAATCTCAATTCATTTGATAAATTATTAAAGCATGGTTTTTAAAATGGCACTGGCACCCAAATGACATGTTCGTGATGAATGTGTCAATATGCAGTTTCCAGATGAAACAATAAGAGTGCTCCATGGAATCGATCCATGGAGGTATTGGTCCGAGGAGGTTTCAGTATGCAGTGTCGAGATGAAACGGTTGCTTTGCGGAATCTGTCTTTGGAGTTTTTAGGGAGCAACTAAGTTATGGTCCAGAAAGGGAAAATATAAGGAGGTATTCATTGGAGGGAATTGCCTCCTTTTATAGTTTGGAGAGTTTTTTATAGTTTGGAGAGTTTTTTATAGTTTGGAGTGCGAATCCTGACACAAACGCACAGCTTTAAGGGGCTTGCAGATGGCTGCGAAAACGCCGCCTCACTAATATATAAAGGCCAAGATGCGCTTAGTTAAAGGGAAGACAGTGATTTTCTAGTATTAGTTTAGCAACCACACCAAGACAAATGAAGATGACTACTATATCCCTTGAATTACAAAACTTAATGGAGACCATTACACCCTGGTGCCAGTCTATCAAAAGATTGTGAGCAACGCCCAACACACACTACACTACACTACACTACACTACACTACACTACACTACGCTATACTACACTAGACTATGCTACACTATTCAGTGTAAGCTCTTACTTCTCTCTCGTTGGAACTCTCTAGTCTAGATGACTATGATTGTGTAATGGAGTCTCTAAGGTCCAGATCCACTACAAAGCAGCGAGTCAGGTCCGTTTCAGGGTCCGAGTCAGGTCTGAGTCCAGTTCTGTGAGTCACGAAAAAGCAGTAGGTGGTATGAGCCAAAGACTCTAATACTGACCGTTACTGACTACTCCTACACGTACTTCTCTAGATGTCCACAAACTCCTTATTTTGGCTTCTCCATAGTATAGACTCATGACGAAATTAAGGTGATTCCAAAACCGCAAACCATTTTAAAAAATACGTTTTTGTGGGGAGGATGAAATGACCTAAGTCAATAGGTCGGAACTGGATATAAGCCCCGGAAGTGCACATTCCGAGTTCCGGAATTGAAAAAAAAGTCCTTACTTAAGACGGCAAAGCCATACCTATTCCTGTACTACCACTACTAGACTGCTTGATATTTTGTAATCTATTATTAATAAATTGCAATGGTTTTTGATTTTTGTGGGCCGGTTGAATTTTTTTTTTTTCTCTTTCGGTGCATTTTGGCAAGTATGGGAGATTTTGCAACCACACCAAAGTCACGGTATTAAAAAAAAAAACAAAAAAAAAGATGAAAATGAAACCAATGAATGTAAAAATAACGTCAAAATGGCCAATTATAAAAATATCCTGTATACTGATAGAGAAGGATGGGAGAGTGTAGACTGCTTGATAAGTTGTACTGAGTAAATGGGGAAATGCGAGGGTGCGGTCGGAATAGGCAGAGTAGGTTGGATAAAAAAGCACTCACTGTATATAATTTTAATTTAAAATATTTGCTGTAATGTCCGGAATTCCAGCATTTGATTGAACTAAATTTTAATAAATTTGGAGCCAAAAAAGGGGTCTTTGCGTTGGCCCTTTTTCTACTGAGGTAGCCTGGTGCACGGGTGTGTCCGCACCAATTTCGGGGTTGCAGCTATTGAACAAGCAAAATGTCTACACCTTTGCATGTCCAGTATGCAGGTTCCAGATGAAACAAAAGGTCTAGAATAAGCTTTGAATAATGAATCTGCTGAAACAAGGCATTAAAGCGGAATATGCAGAAAGAGACTTTGAAGCGAAACCTACGGAGATTCCCGAAAAGGCGTTTACACCGCGGAATCTGTTTGTGGAGGCTCCAAGGAAAAAGCCCCAAAAATGGACTATATAAGGGGGAGATCCCGCTCTGGATTGAGCAGTAAAAATTTTTTTAGTATTGGTTTAGAGACAAAGAAATACAAATAACCGAGATGACTAAAGCTCCACACCTAATAGAGTTATTTATGTCCAATAAGACACATGTATCGGATCATGTATCGGATCATGTATCGGATCATGTATCGGATCACGTGCGTGTTATCGTTCGGCCCCACAAAAGCCATTTCTTCTACAAAGTACCTTTTAGAGTGGGACTATAACCAGCCCGAGATTAATTTAAAAGGTGAAGCTCTAATTTTAAAGAGACACAAAAATGTCTCTAGTTTTCTAAGGCCTTGAACAAGAACGAGGCAAAGGTCGATGCCGCAATCAATACGCATATCATGTTGGGCCCAAACTTGTCGGCGTAATCTGTGGCCTTTCTCTCCCGGATAGCAAACGTCCGGCGGATGTACTTGAAAGTGGCATATGCCATGGTGAAGAGCGCTGAAATGAAGAATCCCACGGATGCAACCAACGACGACCGGCTGCCGTAGTTGATGAGCACTGTAGCAGTTCCTCCAAGAATCATTCCAATGGAGAGCCAACTGAGAAACGTTCTCTCTGCAGCAAAGTACACCTTGGGCTCGATGCGTACAGGCACACAGATCTTCTTTCCGCTGGGCAACCGGTCCTTGAAAGTGGTGTTCAAGTCGAAGTTGGTGCCTGGCTTGATGGTGAATGTTCTGTCATCGTTGAAGTAATGCAAAAACTTGCCGTACAACAGTTTGAAGAACGAAGCTGATGTTTCGTTGGTGCCGTACCCCGAGGGAAGCAACAATGGAGTGTTTTCGTCCAAATCTTCTTCCAATGGGTTGACCGAGTTTGAAAAATGCACCGACGAGTACCGTTCGCCGTACTCCTCGTCCATAAGCTCCTCCTCATCCAATTCTCCACCCGAAGATGACGATTTGGCCTTGTTCTGCTGCCGGAGAATACCATACTCCTGCTCCACCTTGGGCTTGCGGATATCCACATCCATTTGGGGGTACCAGAAGGGTAACAAGTTCACCCGATCGGTCAACAAAGTGGCTCCACCATGGATGAATTTGGAGTATTTGGGCACAGCCTCCACCAAATGAGAAGCCACCAAATCACGCACCCAAGCCGGAGGTTCTTGGCCCATTTGCGTCTGCAATTTAACCTCCAAAACAGCATATGGAAATCGACAAATGTCCTTCTCCCGCAACTGCGAGAATGGGAAGTCCACGCCGATATCCATCCGCCTCCAGTTGCCATGGGTACGGTCACTGCCATCAAAGTTGTCTTCACGGACCATAGACAACTCGGTATCCAAGGAAATACGCACACGGGCATCTCCAGGTAATTGGAACGCAGTTCTGTTGTAAAACGACCTCATAACGGGCCGGAACTTGTGCTTTAGCACAGAGTACTGCACCTCCTTGGCCAAGGCCTCCAAGTTGTCGATTTCCTTGGCCAGTTTCTTACCATCCTTTCTCATTTTCTCAAAAGCTTGTGTGGCCGTGAACTCTCCGCTCAAAAACGAGTTGACCTTGTTTTCTTTCAACACGAAACGGGCCTTGACAGACTTTTCACCGGTCCAGTCCTCTCTGTGGGTCTTTCTCTCTACAAAAATCTGGTCTGACTTCATGCCTCCGTACCATCTCAACCGGATAGCCTCTGCACCCTCATCCTTTCTCAACCGGCCATAGTACAAGTCCATGTCCTTGTTGTCGAAGTAAATGGACGTGATGGCCGAGTCCTCCTGGTCAAACTCCTTCTCAGCATTGAACACCAAAACTGGCAAGTGCTTCAAGACAATCAACTTTAATTCCGTGATGTTATCAGGATGCACCCAGTACTTGGTTGTTTGCCGAACGAAATTCTGCTGGCTTCCTCCTGCAGATGAGTCTCCCTTCACAGGGTTACCTCGAGTCCGGACCAAATCGTACAATTTCGACAACTTGACAATCAAAATGTCGTAGTTATCCTTGTAAAAAGGCTTGGCGTTCAAACGCACCTGGAAGATGGGTTTCAACGTGAACGACGTGGTTTTGTCGTGTTTCTTCAAAATCTTTTGGAATCCCGTATAGTTCAATCGCGTGAATTTGGCAAGATCATGCACATCAGCAATAATATCCGACAATTCGTCCTCCAACTCGTCGAAATCCAGTTCCAGCGGCTTATTGCTTGTAGGGTTTTTCAAGGCATCCACCACCTCGTAGACGTACTTTTCTGCATCCTTGATACGACGGCTGACCTCGGTGTTTTTGACCTTGGTGAACAGATACACCTTGTCCAACTCCTCCTCCAACCTGCTCAAGAAGTCCTCCTCGAATTCGTTGGTCCACTCGTAGTCATTGTCCTTTAAGGTCTTTTTCAATTGGTGCTTCAAGTTGTCGTAGTCGATGTAGTAGAAGCTGTAGGTTTTGATGAGCGACTTCCGCAAGTGGTCACCGAACTTCATGCTTGGATGTAAGATGTGAAGGTAGAAGAAACGTGAGATGGAAGCTGGTGGTGGAGTTGTAATTAATTGGGACTTATCTCTATCGCGCCACGTGTGGAGGTGTGTGCAGGCGCACGGATCTTCAAATCGAAGGGGAAAAAAAAGGTCGTACCCGGATTCGAACCGGGGTTGTTCGGATCAAAACCGAAAGTGATAACCACTACACTATACAACCATTATTGAAAAAAAATTCCGGTGGTTGAACCAGTCAACGCAAATATAGTTTTGGAATATATCTCGGGATAGGCTGCATTATGGAAACTTCTGCTGTTCAGATTGATTTAGACTTAAACTCTATTAGTATCCTAAATAGCCCTTCTATATGGTGAACTGAATATAAAGATATGATACCTCTTGTGAAGTGCATATATCCACACTGCTGCAGTTTCCGCACTGATGCAATTTCCTCAGTCACCTCATGATTTCTCGAGGCTTCAAAGGGTCCTTAGCCTCCCGGGCATACTCGGACTTTTCCCATATGGTTATAGGAGGAGGAGTAGTTGGAATGGCTGTGGCGCATGAGCTCCAGAAAAATCCTGCCCATAGCGTGGTGGTGTTGGAGCAGCACCCAAAGCTCGGAATGGAAACCACCAGCCGCAATTCCGAGGTGGTCCACGCTGGCCTCTATTACCCTCCCACATCACTCAAAGCCAAACTCTGCATCCGAGGGAAACAGTCGATTTATCGGTTGCCGAAATCGCTTGTTCCGCATGAACAATGTGGCAAATGGGTTGTGGCGCAGTCCGAGTCTGAGGCAGCATATTTGGACAAGTTGCAGGCAAATGCTTCCCAATTGCAGGTCGAAACGGAACGCCTCTCGGCGAAAAAGGCCCGCAGTTTGATCCCCGATATTTGTGCTTCTTATGGGGCCCTCCATTCTCCTTCCACAGGTATCATTTCGGCACACGACTTGACCCAGTATTTTCATGCCCAGTTCGACAATGCTGGTGGCACTTTGGCTTTGAATTCATGGGTGGAGCACTTGGATCACGAACATGGGATTGGCAGGTACATAGTCTATTGCAAAGACCATATGAACCTGTTCTCCGTGAGTGCCGAAAACATCGTCAATTGTGCCGGTTTGCATGCTCCCAAAATTGCCAACATGCTTCTTCCACCAGACCGCCATTACCAAAGCCATTTTGCCAAGGGGAACTATTTCTCGTACACTCCCAAAAAACCATTGCAAAGGAAAATCAATAAGCTCATATACCCGTGTCCTCAGCCCAATATCAGTGGATTGGGCACGCACTTGACGTTTGATTTGAGCGGAGCTATCCGGTTTGGGCCGGATTTGGAGTGGCTCGACACCGAAAATGCCGATGACTTGGACTACCTGGTATCTCCCACCAACCTTGAAAAAGCAAAAGATGCAATTGCAACGTATTTCCCCCTGATCTCCATCGATGAGCTTCAAGGGTCTTATAGTGGGATCAGGCCCAAAATCCATCCCAAGGGAAGCGAGGGGTTTGCTGACTTTATTATTCGGGAAGAAGAGGGGTTCAGTGGGTTTGTTAACTTGATAGGGATCGAGAGCCCGGGTCTCACCTCTTCTTTCGCCATTGCCGAGTATGTCAGCGATATATATACCGGCAAACATAGAGACTATTAGTCATGAGTCACCATATAGTGACTGTCCAAGTCATAATTGTCTGAAGTAAGTCATGAACACCATAGTCACATAGATTAAGATTAGTAAACTAGTAGTCAGAGTAAACTAGAGTAAACTAGAGTAAACTAGAGTAAACTAGAGTAAACTAGAGTAAACTAGAGTAAACTAGAGTAAACTAGAGAAAACTAGGCTACTCAGTAGTCAACACTGAATATCCCAATCGGAAGACTGGTCTCCACTAGAACAACAGCATTCCCATTGATTGTAAAATGTTCATCTTTGACAACTTTAAACACCTTCAGAGACACTTTAGGGCACAGGTATTTACACCTATGCTTGATTTCATCATATCGTTTTTCTTTGGTATTAGTTTATTTTTCCATTGGCTTACCTGCAAATTTTGTTTTTGCATTGCTTATCATCATATTATTCCCATGTGTCGAATGTATTTGCTTCCTAATATAAAATCCTCAATTTCTGCGCGGGGGATCGCCCCTTTATATACTTCACGGCCCGTGTTTCAGGTTTTGCAGCCACGCGAAATAATTCTATGAAGCTGCCGCATTCGCTTGACATTCGCTTGACATTCGCTTTCTCTCCTCCTCTTAACTCCTAAAAGCTTTGAGAAAACTGAAAACAAAAATAGCTTGGCAGCTGTAACCAAGATTGCTCTAATCAGCTTCATGAAATCTTGACCAAATCGGTTCTTCAGAGAAACTTATGTTAGGTCATCATGAACACCTCTGAAGGTAAGCAAACTGCATAAAGCTTGTACCAGGTTGATTCTAACAAAAGCTAAGCTTTTATCATGGTAAAATTTGACAAATGGCTTTTTGTGGGTATTCCTGACAAGAGGTAGTTGAAACTACCGACCAAGACAAAACCTGAGGACGCACCCAACCCTATGGATATTATGAAGAACCCTTTGAAGGACGAGACCAAGTTCCTTCCGATCTTGACATTTCCTAAAGATAATTGGAATGATGCACATATTCAACCAGACCATGGGAGAGCAGTCTACCAAGTTAACCTCTTGACCAAGGCGTTGCTTGAGGGAATCAAAAGGTATGAGATCAAACAACTGTTTGAAGTTGAAGTTCATATCAAAGCCTGTTTCAGTAGAATTTTCATTGCTTTTTCCGGGGTCTTGAACAGTTTCGCAATATATGCCTGGGTGCCTTCATGAACGATGGGTTTAACAGATTGAAAATCTTCAAGAGTATGCCAAACCATTAAAGGTCCTTAGACCCATTAAAGGACTCATTGGAAAAAGGTTCGATAAAACAAAAGGGCTTCTTGAAGACTTGGTCGAAATCCAAACAATTGATCAAACCTCGAGTTTTCTCCGCTTCTTGTCTCCAGCAGGAGCCTTGGATGGCAATTCAGCAGGTTTTGTTGCCAAAGGAGATTCCGTGAAGAAGTCACTGATTAATGCTTCGGTGGTGGTACAGCGTCTGGACGGATCAAGCTGAGTCATGGAGATCATAAGATCCAAGGCCTTCTCCGTGGCAGCACTGAACCGGTTGCGCAACTCCTGTCTGGATGGCAAGGGATACACCCGGAGGGCATTATACAGGGGCAAGCTGGATACGTTGGGCCAAATCTGCTCTGTGGGAGTGCCCAAGGCCTTGAAAGTGACTTCCAATTGGTCCACGTCATCCTGGCCGGGGAGGTATGGAGTTCGGAGCATTAGCTCAGCAAAAATGATCCCCACAGCCCATACATCCACGGCTCCAGTATAATGTTTGGCACCAAAAAGAAGCTCGGGCGCTCGATACCATCTGGTTACGACTTTCGGGGTAAAATCTTCATTGGCATTGCCAAAAGCACGGGCCAAGCCGAAATCAGCAATCTTGAGCTGACCATCTGGAGCCAACAAAAGATTGTTGGGCTTCAAATCCCGATGCAATATAAAATTGCGGTGGCAATGGTGTAAACCCCGGAGTGTCATGAGAAGCCATGACTTGATGTCGGACGATTTGAACACTATGGACTGGTCTTTGATAAGCACCTCAAGGTCACACGGCAAAAACTCCAACACAAGGTTCAAGTTCTTATCTGGAGACATGAACACGTCAATCAACTCCACCACGTTAATGTGTCGAAGCTCCTTTAAGTACTTGACCTCGCGGATGGCTGACATGTCGAGACCATCTTTAAAGAGCCCAGTTTTAATTTCCTTGGTGGCAATACGGCGGTTTGTTTTGACATGTTTTCCAACATAAACCACCGCATATGTTCCCTCACCAACCTTCTTGGCTTTGGTATAATCACTCATGGAGGAAAAGACAGAAGTGGTTGGTTGCAGCTTGATGGAGATGCTTCTCATATAATGCTCGGTCCTGCACATAACACCACATACAGACCAATACAGCCTTACGACTTGGACTACTACTCCAAATATACTGTTGAAGGGGATTAGGGTTTTTGATGCTAGTATTGTATACAAGATAAATATGGATAGATGGGGGATAAGGCCACGGTGTTCTATTGGATGCACTGCGGTAAAATGGGACAACGCAGGTGTTTATTTTGGCCGAACTCCGGTATCAATTTTTAAAAGATATACTGGGGTGACATGCAGGAACCAAGCCTTTAGTTGTTCCAGATTAATGTCCATGTGTTTCGTTTATTTGAGGTGGGTTGAAAGTTGAATGTCTAATGATTATGTGAATGGAGTGAAGAGTGTGGCTCAGTTGCAATGGTTAAACGGATTCCCATTGGGCAAAGACATACCACGAGGCCCCAGTATCACCAATAACCAAGCCTCGGTATAAGCCCTTTTCTTGGCAAGCAATGGTCTGCCTGAAAGTCCCGTGTGGCAGGCCGGGGTTGTCCTGCACCAACTTGGAGTATTTCCCTGAAGGAGACTCTATGACGATCTTGAAGTCGTCATCCAAGCCAGGTGCAGCCAAAGTGGAAGAATGCACGTCGATTTCAAAGTTGTACGTGTTTTTGCAAGAGATGGTGCTGACCTGCGGATGCTTGATGTAGAGGTCGTTGTTTTGAGCCCGGATCGTGGGGAACCGGGGGACAAAGGCACACAGCTTGTTCTTTCCCGTATGGTATAGTGGAATAACACATGCCAATTCATGGATGTTATCAAAATGAGTTTGTTTGCCCTTGGACCCGGCGAAGATCTGCAACACTCCGATATCTTCCTTTTCGGGCAACACGGCCTTGATTTTGGCGATTCTCTGGCTGCCTCTCCAGTACGCCTGGCAGAGGGTGAAGTCATTGGAGGTGGTGCGAGAGGTTTTGATTAACACAAAGGCTTCTGTTTCCGGAGGAAGCAAGAGGTCGGCCTCAAAGAACTCGAGGTCGGCCATGCGCGTGAGCGAGTTGTTGAAGTTCACGAACTGGAGCCCGTTTGTCTGGAACCCGGAGTATGCTCTGGGCAAATGAAACGAGACGTTCAAGTCAATGGGCGGGGTTACGTGCTGCAACTCGACCACCGATGGTAAGTGAGTGGAAACGAGGTCAAGCGGGTTAGTCAAGAAGTAGAACTCGTTCTCGCCGGTGACGTTGCAGATGGAACCGTTTTTGAAACACAACAAGTCGATCAACTTGAAACATCCACTACTCCGTCCATTGCTCTCCACCATCACAGAGAGCCAGCAGTGGTTAACGGAGAATTGGTCCGAGTGGTAGAACTCGTTGGGTTTTTTCCAGAACCCCAAAACTACCTCGGCAGGAATCCGCAAGGCCTGTAGAAGTTTCTTGAAGATATAGTTGAGCTGGAAAACCGTGGCTTGGTGGGTGTGCAACACCTCTTTGAGCTTGGGCTTTGCCTGCAGGATGCGTTCACCTTCTTCAGCAATAATGTCGAATTTGCACAAGTGCAACAAAATGGCTCTGATTTGGTTGGGCTGTGACTGGCTGAATTTCACGCTGATATCCGAGATCAAGTCGTTGAAGTCATGGTCGATGGCATACTTGGCCACGAAAGCCTCGACCTTTTTGTCGTCGAAATGAATGGTTTGTGCCTCGGGCTCGTCGTCCGGCCCAAACGTCTCATTGGTGTTGATGTCCGAAATATACTCCAAGGGCTTGACAATGAAGTTTCCTTCACTGCGGAGCACTCTCTTGGTCCGAAGCTGTTTATCTTGCAGAGTGAGGGTATTCATTCTGTTGAGGTCGATCTTGATGGTTTGCCAGTCGTCAGGTTCTTGCACTAGGCGTTGCTCCATCAAGTTCATTTCCAGTTTCCTCTTGAACAACTTCTGGAGCACTTTGGGGTGCTTGGACTTTTTATCCTTAAAGACGGCATTCATCACATCTTCTTCCTCGTCCATGTTCAAGCGAGCCACTGATGTGCGCAAGTCTTGGTCATCATAGGCTTCGTTACGTTCGAACTTGTGTCGGTAATAGGACCCTGCGCTGGTGGCGCTGAGTTCCGAGAGATTCAACACATCACTTTGCAAGGACGACTTCATTTTCTCGTGGTGGTGGTCGGAGACTGCACTGTTAGCAAAGGTGTCTCTTTCGAAGTCGTCATACCGCTTGTGCTTTGGCGGAGGAGGAGGCTCGTCGTCCTCATCGTCCTCATCAGTTAAGTCGGTGCCACGGGACTCGTACCGTTCCTGTTGTTGTCTGGCCAGCAAGAGGTCTTCACTGACGAAACTGGAATCGTTCAGCTGCAAGTGAGAACGTTCCAAATCCTTCAATTGCTGCAACTGAAGCTCGAGCTCGAACTTTCTCTGCGAGAGACTATGATAGAAGTCGTCTCTTTCCGGCTCGGCGCCCTTTTGATATGCCATTTTGCCCAAGATCTTGTTCATCTTGACGGGGGACGAATTGGGCGAGATCATCTGACTCAACCGTTTGGTCTCCACCAAGTTATCGGTGGTATTGGCCTTGACCATGCCCAGCCCCAAGACGTATTGGGAATAGAGGTTGTTGTGGGGCTTTTGCTTGGACTTGGGACTTTTCCTTGACCTCAAGCTGAGGTACGAGGCATTGGGGTCCTCGTAGCTTATGTTCATCTCATCGACTGCAGGCGTGGATTTGGACTTGGGCAGCATTCGATAGCCCAAGTTGTGGAGCGACCGTTCCAGCTTGCTGGGAGTGCCGTATCCATTGAAAGACCTGTCTTTTTTTGGAGTCCCATATGCATTAGACCTTTCTTTAGAAGGAGTTCCATACGAATTGGAGGTCCGGTCCTTGCTTGGAGTGTGAGGGTTGGATGTCTTGCCCAGGTACTTGAATTTCGCCGGAGAAGGCGATGCAGACAGAGAAATGGCGGCCAGACCCCGGTGGCCAGCGGATAGGTCCTTAATTGGAGTATTTGGCGTCGAGCCCGAACTCGAAAGCACCTCAACAAAGTCCTTGGGGAAGATGCCCTCGGATCCATTGCGAACTAACGAGCCCTGCCACCAGAGATCGTCCACGGTATGGAACACTCGAATGCTTTCGTTTTCAAGGAATCCCAAGTCGCCTTCTTGTTCTCCGGTCCACGACACTTTGGTCTTGACCATAAACGGCACTGCAGGTGACATTGATCTGGAAGAATGGCTGATCTGGAAGGACTGATTTGGAAGAATCTGGAGAAATAGCTGATCAGAATAAGGACTATTCTGGATTAAAGCACTGCAAGGTCAGGAAGGTTGATAGACGAGTGGAAAAGAGCCGTGAATGAGTGGGTAAATGCGTGGGTGGTGAATGAGTGTGTGGATGAATGAATGGATGTGTGGATGCGTCGTGTAAGAGATGTGATCGACGGAGATGCTGGACAAAGATGCAGTAGGCTGAAGCCAGAAGACCGGTTGGTCGATGCTAATAAAAAATGCAGAAGCTGGTGAAACAGAGCAGCAGAGGAGAATCCAGGTGGATATGCAATGTCACCGCAGTCGAAAGGCTTGCTGCTCGAGACATGGAGTAGAGCTGGTTTCCTGATGCGGCGCGGATGTAAATAGACGCACGTGCCGCGGCACGTGACATGACTCCCAACTAAGATTTCAATAAGGACATGAATTGATATTAAAAAGAAGTGTGAAATGCTATATTGGGATATGATCTCATTATGGTTAATATAGTTAGTATGGCTAATATCATATAGGAATACTTAAGTTGAGTATTTATGGTTCACGGTACTGAGGCATCAGGTCGCATGACCTCAATATTAATTCTCCAGACTAATGTCCTTCGGGTATTGAGATGTACTGGTTTATTTCCAAGAGTAGACCAATAAGAAAGGCAATTCTTCAATCGTATGAAACCAGTAGTCATACTCTAGATCTTCTATTCCTAATAGCAGCCCGGTAGTCCTAGTAATATTCCACTAAGTCTTGCCATCAATCCATCACTGCTATTCCAACCCGAGCCATCTAATATAATACCGTGACTCAGTCCTATAGCATTTCTGTTCTGTCCAGTAATCTTTATAGTCCAGTAATCCTTGTACTCCAGTAATTTTCATAGCACGGAGAATAGAGGACTGATAATAATCTTTGCAACTTGGAGATAAGATATTAATAGCAGCTATACAACATGGTATAATAGCAGCCATTCGTCAATGCCCCTTGAAATGTCTTACACTCCCAACACCATGAATAGTGAAGATGAATAGTGAAGATGAATAGTAAATAAAGAATAGAGAAATAGGTGGAGAAAAAAAAAGCGTACGCGGGGGGACTCACCTTTATATACATCTGTCTGTTCTCACCCCGCCCAGTTTATTTGCAGCCTCAGTCATGCAGGAGCACCACGCAGCGGAATATAAAGGCAGCGCATTCCCCTTATCCAAGCAAAGATTATGGGGAAAAGATTTTGGGGAAAGGATTATGGTTCAATTCAATAAATACTAGAACATCAATATTTTCCACTCGATAATAATCATCCAAATCTACCTGACATATTCCTTGACACATTTTTGACATATTTTGAATCTGACCCGAAATCAGGTTTATCTGACCCAGACCTAATATTTGGTCTGGTCTATTTTTGACATCAGAGAGATACTCCTGTGTATGCATGCTGAATATTACTAC
Source organism: Metschnikowia sp. 04-226.1 (assembly GCA_002370245.1). NCBI lineage: Eukaryota > Fungi > Ascomycota > Pichiomycetes > Serinales > Metschnikowiaceae > Metschnikowia > Metschnikowia sp. 04-226.1. Next base: position 48,515 of record NLAD01000685.1, read on the forward strand.
TTGCTCCATGATACTTATTACTGCAGATATGGTACTTATTACTTGCCAAATTGGTACTACACCGAAATTGAGTTGATGTTAGAGACCCACAGCATGATTGCTTCCATCTCAAAAGGTATTAGCTAAGCCTAATGTTCGAGACTCGAGGGATTGTCCACTTCCAGTGATTTTTATCTCTAACGTTTGAGTCTCTATTTAGTAGTATTAAAGTCCTAGGATACGTTCTATAATGACATCAATTTGTTGTGATCTATTAGTACAGTATCTAGCCCTGGCGCACACCACTGACAATGTCGTCCACTCTCAACAAGAGACAGGCACTCTCGATGGCGGTTTTGATGGACTGCTGCTTGATGACCTCGGGCTCCCAGATGCCGTAGTCGTTCATGTCCACGACCTTACCCAAATCACCGTCGATTCCAAACGTGTGTTCACCAGCCGCATGCTTGGCTCTCAACTGAGAGAGAATCCGGATGGGTTTTCCACCGCAATTTTGAATCAATGTCCTTGGAATCACCTCAAAAGCATCGGCCACCGCCTGGTACGGCCACTGGGCAACGCCCTCGATGGTCTTGGCCTTCTCCGATAACTTCACACTGACGGCCATTTCCGTGGCGCCTCCTCCAGGACTCAAGGAAGGCTCAAACATCACATTCCGGGCCACAGCCATGGCATCCTGCAAATTGCGCTCGATTTCATTCAAGATATCTTTGGATGCTCCTCTGAGCAACACCGTGCAGGCAGTGGCATCTTTGCAGTCCACAAGGTAGGTGAAGTACTCGTCACCAATGAGCTCCACCTTGAAAAGTCCACACTTGGTACCGATATCCGACTCCTTCAAATCCTCGATGCGGTTGACGATGGTGGCCCCCGTGGCACGAGCAATACGGTTGTTATCGGACTTCTTGACTCTTCTCAATGCAGTCACTCCACCCTTCAACAAGTAGTGCTGGGCCAAGTCCGAGACACCCTTTTCCGTCAACACCAAGTCGGGCTTGAACTCCAAGAGTTGCTCACACAACAAGCGCACTTGCTCCTCCTCGATCTGCAAGATACGGTTCCAGTCCTCTTCCTTGGTGATCTCAATATTGGTCTGTGATTCTCCCTTCTTGTACTCCAAAGGACAGTCCAATAAGATCACCCGGGGGTTTTCAATGCGGCGCTTCATTTTGGGGTGCGTCACGTCCTTATTCAACAATATACCGTCCAACACCTGCGAGTCCGTCACGTCTCCACCAGGAATCTTCTCAACACGGGCATATCTCTTGATATCAATTTCTTTTTCGGAGCCCTTCTCCACGGTCACGGTACGCACGGCCTTCAACGCCAACTCACACATCTTCTGGGACCATTTGTTAATATATTTGGTCCCAATAGTGGCGCGGATCAACTTGATCATAGCCTCATCATTGGCAGTATCAACCGGAGTTGATACCGAGTGGATGATCTCCAAGGCATCGGCCAAGGCCTGTTTCAAGGCCTGGATGATCACCACCGGGTGCAAGTTCTTCTCGATGTAGGGAAAAGCCTGGGCCAAGATTTCACCGGCCAAAATGATCACGGTGGTGGTTCCATCACCCACCTCCTCATCTTGGGTTCGACTTAGCTCGATCATGGACTTGGCCGCCGGGTGGGAAACGTCGATCTCACGGAGAATGGCGTGGCCATCGTTGGTGAGGGTGATTCCGCCCATGGGGTCCAATAACATCTTCAACATGGCCTTGGGGCCCAAGCACGTGCGGATGATGTCGGCCACAGCCTTTGCCGCGGTGATGTTTGCCACCTGCGCCTGGCGCCCGCTCTGCCTCTCCGTGGAGGCGTTCAAATATACGACTGGTGCTTGCATTGGGGAGTAGTCGAAGAGAGAGAGCGGTGGAAAAGACTTCGCGAGAAACGCGAGTCCCGAAAACTTGGTGCGCTATGAACTAGGCACGACCTTTAAAAGGACAGTAATCCACACCAAAAGGCATGGCATTAAAGTAGAATAGACCTGGTTGTGTAGTCTATAGAAGAGATTCTGAGTAAGGAGTAAATAATAAGTTCCGAGGGGTCTTGTGTGCAGGTCCACGGTCGGATTATCCAGTTCCGGGGCCAGTTCCGGGGCTTATATCCAGTTCCGACCTATTGACTTAGGTCGTTTCATCCTCCCCACAAAAACAAATGTCGCTTGTTGAAAATAAGGAATGGATTTATTCAGGACTTTTAAAGATTATCTAGTTTTGGCAACCTCTAATTCGGCGTGTACAGGAAATTACACTAAGACTATGTTTTGGAGGTGCATGTCACGTGATCATTCCGACCGGACTGCCTCCTCTTACTCCAGACTTCTTCTAAAAACCCACCAGATAGAAAAATAGTTCTATTGAAGAGTAATACAAAATTAAACAGCAATAAAATTACCAAGGAAGGAGACAAGCACCAAAGTAGTCTCGTGTAATTTGAGTGAAGGGATCCCGATCACGTGCAAGATCACGTGCAAGATCACGTGAGATGGCAGTTAAGTGGAAGGTGCACCAAAACCATATTCAACAGCTTTTCAAGTTTTTTTTATTCCTGCATAATATTTAAAATAGTTCCTGAATTTCAGCCATACTTATTAATATACATAGAGTTGTTCTTAGAGTTCTTGGAGTTGTTCTTGGAGTTGTAGTCAATTCAATGATGTTATATGCAGGTTTCCAATATAACAATAGTATAAAGTTACTATAAAGTAGTATATGTAATCCCATAAATTCAAGTATCACCAAATACTAGTATTACTATTACGTAATAGTATATCTGAGTTTACTATGACGTCAGTCCAATAGTAAGGGTTTCAGTGGTAGGAGCTCCAGTAGTCTCCAGTGGTGAGTAGTGTTCAGTGGTGAGCCTAACTCTTAATGCGCACGCGCACTCTAATCTCCACTACTCAGTATTATAGTCTCCACTACTAACTGCTATAGTCTCAATTGAACACACCATGGAGTACATCAACAGTAACTTTGTGACGTTCGGCGATCTTACGCTTTTGGAGCAGGAACTCCAGAATCTTGAATATCAAGGCAAAGTGTTAGAGGAACGCATTTTGGCCAGAACCAATGGACACGAGTCCCCCAATTTTAGGTCTATGGAACAAGCACAGGGGCTAGTGGAGGAGATGCAGGGGCTTCAAACGGTCGTGGAAACGGATGAAGAGTTGGGGGTTATTTTGGATTCGCTTATAGTGAAATATGGGCCTATTCTGATTTTGACGGGGCTCAAACTGAGTCTCCAGGAGAAGGCTTTGTTACAGATGGAGGTGGTACAATTGCAGGAGGCAGCGGAAATCGAGCAGAAGATCAAGGGACTTTCTGAAGAGAGTGAAGTGGCGGATTTTTCAAAGTTGGCTATGGATTTGGCTCTGGTTCTTGAACCTCTGAAACTGCATTTGGCCCAGAACTTCCACCACGTGGTCACATTCAAGAAAAACGCCCTTTCAAAGAATCTTGGTGAAATTTTGAGCGAAATCCATTGGCTCTCTCCAAAGGAAAAGGTAACCATCAACTCCTCAAAGCTTAAGCAGATCCAGTCGCTTTTCGGGGCCTTGGTCCACCTCCAGGCCTGCGTGCAGGCACCCCAATACCCGGACTTTTGGTGGGCCCTTGAAACACTTCTAGATCCGTATTTGGTTCGGTTTAATTTCCATTTCTCTGACCCTCTGCTGAAAACAAACAAGATCTCCAAGCCTGAATGGGCCTTATCTTTCGCCGAGACTTTTCTACAAGAAAACTCTCAGATTTTGGAGCTTGTGCTCGACCAGTCTCTCCTTGAATACGGCAGAATCGGACTTCTTGATGTTATTACCTATATGCTTGTACCTTTGCGTACCAAGTTGGTGTCTATGGTGACGGTGATCAACCGTAATATCTCCCTCTATGATACAGAGGACGAGAACGACAAGTTGGAGCAATCCGGAAGACTCCTCAGCCACTTGATCTTTGAAACAGCTTCTTTTGACCAGAGATTGCGCAACAACTACAAGTATAACCCATTCATCAATACCTTGGACAAGGCCCCCACCAAGAAATGGCTTGGGTTGACGGGGGATATTTTATCGGACGACTCCAAAAGTATGCCGTTGGAAAATTGGCTTACTTTGGAGCTTCGCTTGGCAAAAAAGCGCTTTGACCACGATATCGTGGCCTCTCCGGATGCTTTTGATATCGATATGGACTACAGGGCCAGCTCAGAATCGCCCGACTCGGTCCTTAAACCCACGTACTCGGCATTTGCATTGGTTAAGCTTTTTGATAACTTGACCACGCACTTCAAGACGCTTTACATTGTCAAATACCAATTGAAGTACGTGTCCAAGATCCAGCTCTCCATTCTTCATGAATACTTGGCAGCGTTGGAAAAGGAGTTCCGGCGCTTTAATGAGTCGTTGCGTCTGAAACTCATGTCCAGTTTTCTCGCTGGTAGCTTGGCTAGCTCGAATAGTGCCACTACTGATACCAGTACGCAGGATATAACCACCAATGGGCTCAAGGGCCTTGAGATCCTCACGGGGTTATACTGCCTGGCCAAGTTTGTTACGGAAAAAATGGACGAGTGGTCCGAGGACTTGATCTTTGTCCAGCTCTGGGAGTACTGCCAAGACACCAGCAAAGACTCGATCTTCGGCGAGCCTTTGAAGAACTATAGAGAGTTGAGCTCGCGCATTGTGTCCAAATATGAGGAGTTTTTCCGTAAGGAGATCCGTGGGGCGTTGAAAGAATACGTCAACTCCAGCGTGTGGAATATTGAGGAGGGCAGACGGAACTCCGATACAGTCACAACCCACCTAGTGGACTTCTCCATGACTATTCCGCCGTATTTATCCTATCTCCGGCGGGTGCTTCCCGATGTGGACTACTACATGGTTTCCAGCGGCGCATGTGACTCGCTTGCAGGCATCCTATTGGAGTATGTGATCACCAATAACCAGTTCACCAAGTTGGGACTCCAGCAGCTCCAGGAAGACTTGGACCACGTGACCAGCATTATTGGCAAGCCGCTTCTTTTAACAAGTCTGGGTCTCTACTCCAATGCCGAAAATAAAAAGTGGAAAAAGGTGTTACAGGCTGTACAAATGATGAAGCTGATAGACTACGAGGGTGCGAAGATCTTCAAGAAGAGGTTTGACGAGGGTGAATCAGTCCGGGCTCTCTTTGACGATTCGCTTGATTGTTTGTCCAATAGTGACATCCATGACCTACTCTACCGAATCCTATAGGTAAATGAAAGTGGGTGAAGTTGGGTAAAAATCGAGTGAAATTTGGGTGATAATGGGATGTACGGATGTATGGGTGTGGTCGCGTCCTGTACTTACTATACCATCACGCGCTCGCGTTTCAATTGTTCACCAAGAAGCCATGGCTTTAAGCAGAAAACGAGTATGTGAGCAGTTTGCCTCTCCTCAAGCTTTACTAACAGCAGCCCCTCTTCCAGGAACCCAGTTTTGCAAAAAAACCGACCCAAAAGTACCCCGTCGTTGGCAAGCTATACAGCATCAAGGAGAACCAACAACACATTGTTATTCCCCGCAAACCAGACGGAGTAGTGATTGGACGGAGCTCGGCATGTGACATCCACATTGCTGGTAGTGATGTTTCCTCAAAACATTGCCAGATTTCGTTCCTGATCAACAACAAAAAGGAGGTGCTCTTGCTCAGTGACTTGAGCTCCAATGGTACGTTTGTCAATGGCGAGATTTTGGGCCGTGGCACCAGTGCTTTGCTTCACAGTGGCGACCAGATCAGCTTCGCCAAGCTGGGCTCGTACATCTTCCGCTACAACTCGGATGCACGCACCAAGTCCTTCTTTGACGACTATGTCTTGCAGAAACAGCTCGGAACAGGCCACTACGCCGTGGTGAAGGAGGCACGTGACCGTACCACCGGCGACATTGTGGCGGTTAAAATCTTCCATCCCAACAAGAACATCCTGGGCGATGCTCTGAATGAAGACTCCAAGCTAAGGCAGGAGATGAACCTCTTACTCATGATCAACCATCCCAACATAGTGCAGTTCATTTCCCACTACATCGAGCCCATCAATGAGTTTTCTTCCACCACTTACTTGGTGCTCGAGAAGGTCAATAGCGGCGAGTTATTCCAGAGGATCATCAACAAGCTGAAGTTGCGCCAGGACGAGACCAAGGCCATCTACAAGCAACTTCTCTCGGGGCTCCACTATCTCCACGAGAAAAACATCATCCATCGTGATATCAAGCCCGAGAACATTCTCCTAGATATCACGCCCCGGATGCAGGGCCATGGGAAGCAGACGGGGCCATGGGATGAAGATGAGTATGACGTTAAGGTGAAGATAGCGGATTTTGGGTTGGCCAAGTTCATTGGTGAGTTGAAGTTCACCAATACGCTCTGCGGCACGCCTGCTTACGTGGCACCGGAGGTGCTTAACAATAACCGCAACTACTCCACCAAGGTGGATATCTGGTCGGCTGGTGTTTTGCTCTACGTGTGCCTCTGCGGGTTCCCACCGTTTAGCGATGAGCTAGGGCCTCCCAGCATGCGGGAGCAGATTCTCCTGGGCAAGTATGCATTCTACCTGCCTTATTGGGATGAAATTTCGGACCTGGCCTTGGACCTCATCTCCAATCTTTTGATTGTAGATCCTGCTGCCAGATATAACGTCAATCAGACATGTCTGCACTTTTGGTTCCAAGAAAACGAGGTCATGGAGACATCAAACACGCAACTGCTGGAACTGCTGGAAAGACATACAGACATGGAGATGCTGGAGGAATCAAAGAACCTGGGGGATATGGAGATCAGTGGGTCCATTTCAAGGATTCCTTCTGTTTGCGAGCCTGTAACTCTCCAACAACGATTCACGTCCGAACTCAACTTCACGTGAAAGCTCAGAAGCAAGCAGATAATGGAAAATCAAAAAGGAACAATAATGAGATGATGAAATGGACTTTGACTCAATTCAGGTGAACAATCTGTGGGATAGATACTAATGCTCTAACTCCAGTGGATCCTAAACCTATACTGTCCGGTAGACAGTAGAGTATGATACTCTGTTACACAGATAGATTATGAACATCAGTACTGTGCACTATATACAGGATTGGATAATGGATTGTGTATTATACACTATGTAAGGAAGAAACAGTAATGTGGTAGTGGTAGTGGTGGTTAGAGTATGAATAATGGAACAATTATAAGGGTATGGAGACTCGGATGTACGGGTGCAAGACCAAGATTCGCAACCGAAGGTACTGCACAGTAGACTCTAACAATCTCTCACTAACTTCCCAAACCATACTACTACCTTCAAACATTCACCCACAACTCCATTAACCACTCACATATATTTATCTATTTCTATCTATTCATATCGTTACATGCACTACTAATATCCAACTATACTATATCAATTGATTCATATCCTGCATGACTGAGGAATATGACGGTGTGTCAGCACAAGAACCGCCTTCGCCCAACTCCACCATAAAGCCCGACCCACCGGCGGGTCTAGATCCCGATGAAACTACGATTCCAAGTGATGATGAGGTGCAGGAGGAAAACCAAGCAATGGATTTGGAAAATGAAGATTCCAGGGGTGAGTCTATGGGAGAGACCGAAGTAGAAGACTCTAAGAAGTCACTAGACAAAGTGGATAAAGTGGATAAAGTGGATAAAGTGGATAAAGTGGATAAAGTGGATAAAGTGGATAAAGTGGATAAAGTGGATAAAATGGATAAAGTGGATAAAGTGGATAAAGCGGATAAAGTGGATAAAGTGGATAAAGGGGATAAAGTGGATAAAGTGGATAAAGTGGATAAAGTGGATAAAGTGGATAAAGTGGATAAAGTGGATAAAGTGAACAAGGCAGACAAAAAAGCCAAGATAGAGGCCAAGGATTCAGATGACTCTGATATCGAGTCCGAAACAGAGGAGGAGTGTCCCCTTTTAAAGTACTCCCGGATGAATCAACTTCCCGTGAACTTCTTCAAAAAAGACCCCATTTCTACGGCCACCGCTTGTGACCATTACTTGATTTTTGGAACCCATTCCGGAGTCATTCTAATAACAAATGCTGACCTCTCCATGGTCCGTACCTTTAAAGCACACAAAGCTTCGGTGCTTTCGCTCCATACCGATGGCTCTTTCTTTGCCAGTGCGTCTATGGATGGAACAGTGGTCATAGGTTCCATTACTGACTCCCGAGATATTGTGATGTTCGACTATAAACGGCCTATCCATGCAGTGGTCCTTGATAAGGCGTACCTGCGCAATCGGGTGTTTTACTGTGGTGGAATGGCCGGCACTGTGGTGTGTTCATCCAAGAACTGGCTCGATAAAAGGGTCGAGACCGTTTTGGACTACGACAATGGGCCTATCATTGCCTTACTGATATTAGGTGATGTTTTGGTGTGGATGAATGATAAGGGTATCACTTTTTATAATACCTTGACCAGGCTGGTGTTGCATGTGATCCCCAAACCGGAAGACTCTTTCCGCAGCGATTTATACTGGCCACGTGTTTCGTTTCCTGAAATAGACCGTCTTTTGATTGCCTGGGGCAACTATATCTGGTCGGTGCGTATGCACACCAAAGGAGGCCTGGAGGAGAATGGCTCTGGCGCAGGTACTTCTATCAAAAGCCGTATTCTCCCCAGCGCTGCTTCGCTTTCGTTCCGGTCGGCGCCTGAACCCGTGGTCTGTGTTGAGCACGTCTACAAGGTGGACTACCTTGTTTCAGGAATTGCCTCTTATAACGATGACCAGTGGGTGGTGTTGGTGTACGTGCCTCCGGAGACGGAAGACGGGAAACCCGTGCCGCAGAACCCGGACATCCGGTTTGTCAATGCCATTGATGGATCCACCACTTATGAGGAGGAGTTGGAGATGAACGTCACAGAAAACTTGGGTCTAAACGACTACACGTTGCTCCACCACATCGGGCCGTCCTGCATCCGTTACCTTATTATAAGTGCCCGCAGCGGAGTCATTGCCCAACAAGTGCAACTCGACGACCGTCTCCAGTGGTACTTGGAAAAAGGCGACTTCGAGACTGCATGGAGCATGTCCCAGCACCTAGTGACGCCCCTCAAACGGCTTCTGTATGGCGTCCGGCATCTAGACTCGCTAGTGGAGAAAGACCAGTGGCAAGAGGCCTCGCTCCTGCTCCGCCGTGTTCTCCATGTGGATACCTCCGATTTCCCCATTGGTGATGCCAGGAGTACTTTCAACACACGAGTTTCTGCTGCTCTGCTGGTGGAGGAAAAAGATGCTTACGTGAAAGAAGTGGGTGCACAGTGGAATAGCTGGTGTGACATCTTCATCAAGGCAGGCCACATCGAGGAACTCACGGAGGCCATACCTACTGATACTCGCTGGAACCTCCGCAAGTCGATCTTCACTGAAATCGCCTCGTTTTGGCTTTATAAGGATAGCACCCGGTTTTTGGAGGTCATGGGCCAGCTTGACTTGGAGCTCTTTGATGTGAAGGAATTGGCTGGTGTGTTCGAGCAATACCTCGAGATGAACGCTGAAAACGCCAAGGTTCGGAGAGCACTCTGTGGAATTTATCAGGAGACGTTTGAGCCGGGTAAGGCGGTGGTGCATTTACAAGAGTTGAAAGACCCGAATATCGTGTTGTTTCTAAGTGAAAACCATATTCTCACGTCTTTCGTGGACGAGATTCCCAGTTTCATCAAGCTTCGCTTCGAGAGCAAATCCGATATTGAAAGATGGCCCGTGGCCGATATCAAGGATAAACTCCAGGATGTGATCCACGTGCTCGTGGAGGCCCGGCATGAGATCTTGCCGCAACGAATTATAGGGCTCATGGCCAAGAACCAGCTTGAAATCATCAGTTACTTCTACTTGGAGGAGCTTTCACAGATCGACGATCTTTTGGTTAAGGGTTTTGAGGACCAGATGATCCACCTCTACTCGCAGTTCGACCGGCCCAAATTGCTTCCTTTCCTCATGAGCAATACGGCGTATGACTTGGGTAAAGCTGTTCAGGTGTGTGAAATGAATGCTTTGGTGGATGAGCTCGTGTACCTTTTGGGAAAAACTGGAGAGAACAAGAAGGCCTTATCGTTGATCATGGAGGAAATGGAGGATCCCGAGCGGGCCATCAAGTTTGCCAAGCTCCAAAACGACCAGGAAACCTGGGACATGCTATTGGAGTTTTCTGGAGAAAAACCGGCCTTCATCAAGGCCTTGATTGAGTTGGCAGACGAACAGTCCAGCCGCTTCTACAACCCCATCACCATCCTCCAGAAAATGAGCACGCAATTCTACGTGGATGGCTTAAAGGACTCCATATCCAAGGTCTCCTTTGACAACGACATGAACATCCTCATCTCGCAGCTCATCCTCAAGATCGTGTATAAGCGACTGGCGGAGTTGAGCTCCAAATTCTACCAGGACCGGTTGAGAGGGCTTGAGATTGATGTTGCAGATGCAGACCTCAAACAACTTCTCCATAAGTTCGAGACGTTTCTTGTGGCGCTGCAGGCTAACGAACATTTTAAGGTGTTGCTGGCCAGCGAATTGTTTGATGACCAGATGAACGAGGTTGCTTTTTCGACTTTGGAAAAGAAGATCCTGCACGTGCAGGCGCTTCGGACCCAATTAGCAAAGAGCCTACAGAAAATATAGGAGTAGAATATAGGGGTAGAAGTTGTTAAGTCTCATGGTAAGTACAGTAAGACTATAAATGGACCAGTCATTAGGTCGGAAGTATCCACCCTCGGAATACGAACAAGTCACGTGACCATTCTCTTGCTTACGGTATTTCACGCCACATTCCTCTTTACCACTTCTAGTAAAGACACCTTCTCAATTCAATCATTTTGAGTCGATTGTCGGCTAATTATTTTGGGGATATATTTTTGTGGGGAGAATGAAACAGCCCTGGTCAAGAGGTCGGAACTGGATATAAGCCCCGGAACTGCACATAGAGCCCCCGGAACTGAATATCCAACCCAACCACCAAGTACCATTAATCAAAGACCATAATTAACACATACTGATACATAGACCCAGTTAATTGATCAATAGACAGCCATGTGTATTCCATAAGTAAAAATCCCAATATGCTCTAGTTTAGTACTAACTGACTGAAGGACTGACTGACTGAAAGTAACAATAGTAGTTTTATGCAAAAGGATTGAGTTTGGAAAACACGCCGGCCGTGGCCCGAGAAAAGATAGTATTGGCCATATCATTTGCCCGGCCAAACTTATCACACTTGGTAAAGGCCACGGTATTGGTCAACGACAACGAGATGCTAATGAGGATCAAGATCAAGTAGAGCAACTCAAACTTCAACACAGCCATAAGTCCCAACACAACCCACGCCACCGGCTGCACATAGAGCAACGTCCAAAACACCTTGGAGTCAATCGGGTTGATGTAGCGGGTTGGGTCTGCCGTTTCAAACACCCACACATTTTCAAAATCGGAGTTTTCTCCAGCCTTGGTCTCGTTCCACCACCGAAGCCCCACTAGCAACCGGCCCGAAATATTCTTGAGGTTCCAGAAGTCGGCGGAGATGAGAAGCACGAGCAAAATGAAATGGAGAATGAAGCGGCTTTCTGCCGTGAATAACCGGAGCACCAAGTCGCCGAAAACGTACATGAAGATGGGCGCCAACCTGAAGAAGATGTAGAAGAGAAGGGCTCCAGGGTGGGACGATTTCTTGAGTCGTTGCAACGTGTTACTTATAAACCCAGCCCCAGCCCCAGCACCAGCCCCAGCCCCAGTTTGAGTTCCAGTTCCAGTTCCAGTTCCAGTTCCAGTTCCAGTTCCAGTTCTAGAACCATTGGTTGATGGGGTTGACCTGTGCCCTGCACCTTGTCCCCTTAGCGGTTGGACTGGAATGTCTCCTTCGATTTCTGTGTAGTTGGACATGCTACGTAGTCAAGTAGGATGTAGAAATCAGTGCGCACTGGGTGCACACTATGGTGTAAGGAGGCATTGAGATATTTCTGTAGATTTGGTAATTTCCGAATTTTGCGTATTGGAATTTGGTCTTTTTGAGATTGTTTGGAATTGAAAAGAGTGGGAAAACTGCATTGGATTTGTAGGGGTGTTGGGGTGGAAAGGGGACCCTCGGAATACACGTTATCACGTGACCAGGGAACGTGATTCCAGACACATTTAGCCTAATGTGATCTAAAGCTTCAGTATAAGGTTCCCAGGAAGATATGTAACTCTCAATTCTAGTTAGAGTGCAGGAAACTTCAAATCTCTATGAAACCGTTTTTGGGGAAAGGATGAAACGACCTGAGTCAATGGGTCGGAACTGCATATAAACTCCGGACTGCCCCCGGAACTAATCCATCCTTTAAATATATCCATAATCATGTCTGATCTATTGTTTCAGCAGAACTGTTTCTGGCACCAACTCCACTGGCACCAGTAAGTAGTATATTTAAGAGGATTATAGGCGAGCATATATCATTAGGAGTGGTATAGGAGAATAGGAATAGGAGTTTAGTCGATTCTTGATCACGTGCACCAACTTTCAGAACCGGTTTGGGTCCAGCAAAGCCATGTTACCATAGAAGATACTATAGACAGTAGACCTTTATATCTTGTTTGAAATAACCATCTATATTTCTTGTAATAACTGTGTCTTTTGATAAGCACTATATGCAGGCTTTCATTGACTGAACTCATCATTTCAACAATTCATAGAAGTCAGAAATAGAAGTTCAAAACGTAGGAATATAAGGCGAGTAAAGTTTACGTCCCACTATCTCTTCACTCATAATGACATTCCCTCACATACTCAACCATATCTTGACTTTTTCATTGAGCATGTCACGTGTCAGATCCTTATCAAGCAATTTCTTCCATACAGAATAAAATTATATATGTCAGCTGGGATTTCTGAAGTCACCAACTACTTTAAGTGGACATTTGACTGTAATGCACATAACCATATTTTCTAATGTACACTACTCTTATCCCAACCCTATAAAATATACATGAAATTGGTTGTAGATTGGAGCGGTCATTAGTGGTGGTGAATTGGTCAAATTGGTCGTGAATTGGCGAAATTGGTTGTAAGATGGCTCATTGACGGTTGGTCAAGAAATGCACCGGAGTTTGATTGGAAATATTAATAACGTACAGGAATAATCGCATAGTCTGGCTTGAAAACCCAGGGAAATCCCCCCTTTTTATATTCAGCCGTGGATTTGTGTACAAAAGCGCGGTTTGCGTTTGTGTTTGTGTAATCTTCTTATCATTCTATTTAAAACACCTTATATATTCTCTCATTCTTGATTAAACAACTCTAGTAGTTTTTCTCTAGTCTACTCTACAGTCCAATGATAAGTAACTTCAGTCTCAATACAGACAAGAATAAGAACTCCAGCAGTTCACTAATAAATATATGACTAAGCCTTTACTCTAATCAAGACTACTCTGCTTAATACTCTGGCCAGTCGAGCGATGCCATAGGGATAATGCTTTGACCACGGAAATTGGGCAGATTTCGACCGAACATGAAATCAAATAATGTCGCCAACACTGAAAAAGCTTTCCAACGAGGTTTAACATTAGCAACTCAAGGTGACACTAGTTTTTAAAGAGCGGACTCGGCAAGTTTTGAGTGAGCAGATTCAAGTTCTAAGTGATGCAACTTGTTTGAGGCACCACAACCTTGGAGTGAGGTCAAGGACCATGGTCACAACCATAATAATCCCAATAATGCAGAAATAAAGGGAAATACCTTTAGAAAAATATTCGCGGTCTGAGTACCCTCGGCGCCGTTGATGGTGGTATGCGAGTATTTCCGTATTTTTCCTACGGATCCTGAAATTTTGCCCATGTTGATACTTCCAGAAGGGACTGACGACAAAGAAACGAAAAAAGCCGGAAATTTTTGTGTGTATGCAGACTGGGTTGTCTGGAGGGAACCGAGAGAGTCTGTGCCGGTTGCCCAAACCAAAGTAGTAGTTTCAGAAAAGGAGGAACTGGATGAGTCCGAGGTGCCAGTGGTTTCATCAGCTGTGACTATGGCGGCCCAAAGCATGAGAATGATATGGAAGAAATGCATGAAGATTAAGGGATATGTTTGAAGGGCAAATCTCTTAAGGGAATTGGAAGATCAGGTGAAACCAGCACGAGATCGATGGAATGATGGAGTCAGGAATGAAGAGGTGTCAGGAATGCAACACTAAACTTGGAAACCTATTTCTAAATCTGGAGCTTGTTTAGTCTCTTTGAAGAAAATGATAAAGAAGGAGATCCTACAAGCGGATGGGAGTTGCTTTATACTGTTAACATCTGAAACCTCAAGTGTTCCAACAACCTGCACAAAGCGTGTGCATGCATGGACATGCAGCTTGCAGATCTCGAACTCCTGTGGTGGTGAACTCGAGGAAGGAACTACAACAAAAATGGGTTGAAATGGCAGATTCTCCGCGTCAATATGCCGTATCTATACAGATATCAAACAAGATGCCATGAAGAAGAAACCATGAAAAAATGAAACAAATCTGGAGCTCATGAATGTGGACTTGACGACTATGGAACTAAGCAATGGTGAAATTACCTAAGATGCTTGAAAATCAACTAGATTTCCTATTTCTTGGATTAGAAAAAGGTTCAAAACTTTATTTTTAATACTTGTTTCATGTTCATGGGAGTTTAACATGAAGTGGGTTTAAATTGGTTTTAGATGTGGTTCATGCAGTTCAGTTGTTTCAAATTTGTTTCATGTCCAATGCTTCCGCATTCGTCACATGTATCCTCTCGCGGGCTCCTCACCTCATTCAGTTGGAAAGGAGATTGAACTGATGATATCTCTGGAGATTTGTACTATTATAAAATTATACTATAAAATTGTACTATAAAATTGTACTAGTGAATTATGTCAGTGTACTAGATGATATTGATATATGCTGGTCCTGCATGTAGTGGTCCTGCATATAGCGGTGGTACTGATGTATCATTAAACTGATGTTAGTACTTCTTACACTTTTAATGTAATATTAAATCTCACCGGTATATAGCACCAAACTACATCGAGAATTATCTTAGTGTAGGGTGTGGGTATGGAAAGACCAAAGACAAGAGTAAGTTATAGTGGGGCGTGCGCGAACCATAACGATGGAAGGATATAAAATCTTTTTTTGATGTTATATAATTTTGGTGTCCTGCACACAACCCAATTATAACCTACACCAAAGTCTGCGCATTCAAATCCCTCCCCACCATGATTCCTTCTTACTCCAAATTCATCGGCGGAATCACACGCACCCAGCTAGAGACTTTCAAGGTATGCTGCTAAACCATAATTCGCTTGAAACCTTACTAACCCCAGTTCGGCTTTTGTCTCTTATCGCCCATACTCGTCATGTACTACGTGGGGATTGACTCCGACAAGAAGTTCAACTTGCCCGGGTTTTGGCCCGACCCGGCGTCGTTGAACCAGATCCCCAAGGAACGCCATGAAATCGAGGCCGAAGTGGCAAGAATCAGGAAGGCCCGTGCAGAGAAGCGGGAGAGACTCGAGGCCAAGGCCCGTGAAATGGGTATAAAGCCTGATGAAGAGTAATCTCATGAAGATTGTGCAAAGGATCTGTGCAATTTTAAAACGGTGCTATTTCCTTGATTTGCTGCTAATCTAACTTGCTACTAATCTGACTTGCTACTAATCTGACTTGCTACTAATCTGACTTGCTACTAATCTGACTTGCTGCTAATCTGACTTGCTGCTAATCTGACTTGCTGCTAATCTGACTTGTTTCATGTGCTTGACATTTGACTAAGTGTTAGCTGCATCTGATGTTACATTTGACTTTTTATACCTGACTTGCTGGATGGACCTGACTTGATATAGAATTCCTAGGTGATGATGACTTCTCGCGGAGAGAAGTGTCTACTTGACTAATAGTCATTTATCTCCAAAGAAGTACCTATGTACTTCTTACTATTGGTACTTAATGAGATTTCTACCAGTACTTATTACAAATGGTACTTATTAGTGATTGGGTGCCAGAGTGGGTCTTTAGCCCATGGTCTACCCATAAACTCCTGTATATACTATACCCTGTTTTCAATATTACATTAAGTACTCGTGGCCACCTACAGATGTCTTGAGTTGCTAAGGCAGTTCCGGGGGTCTCTGTGCAGTTCCGACCTATTAACCCAAGTCTGGTTAATCTCCCCACAAAAGGAGTATTTCAAAAAATGTATATATTTAATGGCTCTCCTTACATTCAAGACCAATATATCATGAGGAGAACGTTAATAATGGTGTGTGGGTGGAAAAATTGACATTCATGTGCAAGTCACGTGACCATTCCGAGGGTATCATCCAAACACCTTCCTTCACTTCCTTCTTTAAACCAGTTAAGTTCTCTGGGTCAAACATATGATAAAAAGTAGAATATGTGAGTATTATTCAGATTGTCTTTCTACATTTCGCCTCGAGGAGACCTGTGTAAGAACGCACCTCGCTTTATCGTGGCAAGGTTGGCACTCAACTCGTCCACGGCAAAGGTAGAGAGCTTGATGCGTTTGTTCAGAGAAGCCTCTAGGACCTTGGTGAGCACAGATACCAATTCCACATCCACAGGTGGCTCCATGGGTTCGGGTTGCGAGGCCTCGTACTGGAGCATGGGCAGGAGACTATTTTCCATGCGGTAGTTTTCGAGCACATCGAAGCGACTTTTGGCGGAATCGGGCCGGGGCAAGCCTAGACCTGGAATGACCTGTGGCAACTGTGTGGCCGGATTGGGAAGCATTTGTTGCGGCATGTTGGAGTTGGTGGCCATAAGTAATGCATCCATGTTCATCTTGGGCTTATATGCATCCATGTTCATCTTGGTCTTGTATGCATCCATATTCATCTTGGACTTGTAAGAATAGTCGTCTATATGTGGCAGAGCCATGTACATCGGCGGCATCTTTTCCTGGAATGCATTGATCTGGTAAGAATCCTTCTTAGCAGCCTTCTTCTTGGGTACAGGTTCCAGTTCCTCCTTCTCCACGGTCAGTGCACAGCTATCGATCATTTCATCAATGGATGCATAGGTGAGCGTGACCTTGGTTCTCTCGTTAACCAAGCTAAGGAGCTCATCGATCTCCCATGGGATCACCACATTCAAGTACTCCATGATCTCCAGGAGCTTCTCATAGGATTTTGACAAGTTGGCCGTTTTCGCCGAAAGCTCGCCAAAGAGTTCTGCTGCATCTTGCTGGATTATAGGGTCATACAGAGGCCACGGTTCACGTACACTGACCAAGAATGAGCGGCGCCAGGCCGAATAAATGGTTTCTTGTGAAAGCGAGTCCCATGAACGCTTGATCCATTCCAACGCCTTGATCAATGGGATATTGTAATCGGATTCCGAGAGGATTTCCGCCGAATCGGGGCTGGGCGTAAGCATTAGCTGTGAGTATAAAGTGTGGTCAGGGTCCACTTTGGTGTTTCTTTGCTTGTTGATCATCTCCAAGTACTGCTGAAGTCTGTAGAGGATCTTGAACTCTTCCACGATACCAAAACTCATGGGCAAGTAGTCGAACTTGGTACCGTAATTCAGGTTCTTGTGCTTGGACGAGTTTTCCAAGAAAACAAGGCGGATGTGCTTGAACTCGATGTTGATGATGCGGTGTGACGAACTGTCGTCGAGGAAGATGACGATGTTCCGCTCGGGCGAAGCTGCCTGTAGCTTATGGTCCAAGGAAAGAAGGTAATCCTGGAAAATGGCCAGCGTGATCCATTTGGTTTTGTTTGTTTTGTAACTAATCTGGTATACCTCCTGGATCTTGTTGGCCAATGCTGGGCCCTGGAGGTTATGGTGCGCCTTGAACGCAGCCTGGGTGCTGGACGACACGTCGGGGGTTTCTGTGTCGGAAACCACCAAGGGACTTAGCTTTTCCAGGCCATCGAAGTTGCAGCCAAGGAGAACCGTCAATGATGATTCGCTCTGCTTGTTGCTTTGTGAAAGGCCTTTAAGCACTGAAGAGACGTCAAAGATCTGGTCCAATGGGAGCGAGTAGAAGAGCAGAAACTCATCCATGACGAAAAGATCTTGTGGAGTGTAATTTTCCTTCCGGAGAAGTTGTTGCACGTAATCCTTAAGAGCCAGCTTCTCATCAAGCTTCCACACCTTATCTAGAGGGAACCCCAAGTTCTGGCAAATGGCCTCGGGACTACCCACAATATTCAAATTGAGTTTCTTGATGAAATGAATACACCATTTCTGGCTAAATACACCATTGCCCTCTTTGGCATGTGCAGGAAGTTTGTTCCAAATAGCATTTGCTGTCAGTTGGATAATGGGGGTAGTAATGGGAATATGCTGCCATTGCGCTTGTGTGACCCACTCCGTAAGGATTTGCCGAAGAAGAGGGTTGGATTGCTTGCGTCTTCGAACCAACAGTAAATCTGCATCCTTGGCGCTTAGAATACTAGATTTGGAGCTAAGGATCCGCAGGATAGTGGTCTGACAAGGTTTCACTCCCAGTCCATACTTTTCCAGCGCCCATTCAGCCAATTCCATTTGTGTTAGCAGAGGATTTGACTCTGAATGAAGGCAGATTTCGATTTTCTGCTTGATATTGTAGCCCATGGTTAGAAAATGGGGTTTTGTTTGAGGGCGGGTGATGTTTTAGGTCAATTAATCCAGGATATCAGTTCTGTCCCTTAGTCAGTTGACTATATATGTGTATATATATTTTGTTATTATTCAATGATATATGATCTGTAGTTATTCAATGATATCTATATCTGCTTGGTTATACTATTGGATGTTCTAATGTGGAGTCATTAAGTGCAGTGGGTGAGAGTAGGTGTGAAATTGTGTGATGTTGTCATGCAGCACTGCCTGCAGGACTCGGGTGAGTGCTCTCCAAAAGCACGTACAGAGGTTCTGGGAGTTTAATATTTGGAGTGTAGATTTAGAGTTACAATAAAAAACTGATTCCGAGTTTTTGGGTCTTTTTACCTTGTGGTTGGCGAGTTGTGTTTCCCAGTGTGCTGAACAGATGTGGTTTATCTAAGTGCATATTCGCAGTATGCGCTTACGTATCGATATCCAGAAGAATACACTTTCTCCACACTTTTCTACCAAACGTTACTAGAAATGGCCAATTTAAGGCTTGTTCAATTCGCTTTTATCTTAATAACTCATAAAAGTAACAATATGTTTATTTTGGCTGGTGGTGGCAATGTTGACGAAGATCATTTCAACACGTCTTTTCAGGCATATAGCACCTGCCAAACAGACATCCATTATAAGATATCTAGACCATTTCTCTATCTAATACAGAATAAGGAGTCTATCACTTCTCAGAATGGGTTGATAAGGAGTCAACCATTAAAACATTTTTGTACATGTTAAGAGAATACTTAGTGTTCTCCATGATCCTGCACACAAGCCGTCTACCAAGCAAACCACAAATTTGTCAATCATGATTAGTCAAAATATTCAGAACTAAACGAATCATATCCAAAATACCAAATATTATATGGACGTCTATCAACTTGATATGGTGAGGCATTGTTCAATATTCAGTGCTGACCATCATAGTCATAATCATAATCATAGGCACAAGATTTCAAGGTCATTCAAAGTACCAGTCTAGTCATAGTAAAAGTCCAAGGACTTTTGTGTTGTTAGTAGGACAAGACTGTAAGAAAAGATGATATAATCTTCATCTAAGTCATTTCTCTAATAATTAAGTACAACTTCTTAGTAGACAAAGTAATCCTATTCTTAATAGTCATAGTAGCAGTATAAGCACTTAAATATTCTAGTGGTCTTGGTATAGTAGGATATATCGTGGCTCTTGCACATAGAGACCGTCTCATCAACCCAACTATCCTTAGTAGAAGCTGGCCATGGTTATAAATAGTGAGTCAACTAGTAGTCATAGTCATAGAGTGATTAGCGGGGAGAATGACTATAGACTATGATACCAGAGAGGAGCCGACAAGGAGTACTCCTTACTATATTCAATTAAGAGTCTGGCTGGATAGGATCTAATATGATTTTTGAGTATATTAGCAGCCAGTCAATAGATGAGTAAACCAATAGTAGTTTTTTGGGAAAAATAGTTATTCATATAGATTTGGATGAGGAGTTGGAAAGCTCTGGAGTTGTAGACTGGTAGACAAGAACTGTGGCTAAAGAGAAAGAGTATAGAGTGATGCCTGGTGAAATTGACAGGACTCAGATGAGTTTATCCCGTTTCACATGTAGATTTCTGGCCATAAACTATGCATTCGCCACCATGAAATACAAGCATCCGTAGCCAGTCACATTTAATAAAAAAAAGGTGGTACAATTAATTGGAGGGAATGGCCACCTTTTATAGTTTGGAGAGTGCGAATCCTGAAACAAATGCACGGTGGTGAGTTGGTTTTGGGTACATGGGTCAGACCCTCGGAATGGTGGTCACGTGTCCGGCGCTCACCTCTTCGTAGCAGCCCACACAAACAACTTATAGACTTTTCCATGATTTGAAGTCATGGCGAAATTCAGGAGATTCCCATAATACAACCCATCTGCAAAAATAAGCTTTGGTGGGGAGGATGAAATGACCTGAGTCAATAGGTCGGAACTGGATATAAGCCCCGGAACTGCCCCTTGCACCCTCGGTACCCCTCAAAACCGGCTGCAACTCACTATAAATACTATACTTTACTTTGACTGAAGCTGTACTGCATCCATTTACTAACCATACTTACCATACTGACTGGGAATCTTATCCACTGCTCGTCTAATTATTAAGATTGACAGAGAGCATACTTGATAAGAATTGGCATAAATTATTGGTGGAATCATGAAATATCATCCTCTATCGAGTAGATATAGCCCAGTAGACCTGGTCCTTTAGACTAGTCAACTAGGATAGACCAGTAGATCGACCAGTAGATCGACCAGTAGATGGACTAGTAGTTCTCATCTTCATGGTAGACGAGTATTCTATGGCTAGTGGGCATTCAAGAAGTCCACCACCTCAGTTAAAACCGGAGCGAAAATGTCCTCACGCTCAACAAAGAGCGAGTGTCTACCCTCGGCCACCGGAACCAACTTCTTGTCCACGGACTCGGGTAAAAGCGAGAAAAACGCCTTGCTGCCGTTGATATCATTGATATAGTCGGACTCGCCATGGACCACCAAAAGCGGAATGGAGGTCAGAAACTGGCTCACGTGCTCTCGTTCCATCAATTTATCTCCACGTTTGAACATATCGTTGAACTGTCTGACGGATCCAATCAACTTGCCCTCGTTGGACATGATATATTTTTTCCAGCCCTCGTGTGAAGTGATGTAGTCATACACGAGCTTGGAGTCAATTTTGAATCGAGGCATCAAGGCATTGATCACCGGCTGGAGGATTCGGAGAGCAATGTTGGGCTGGGTCTTTGGGTGCAACTTGACCAAGGGCCCCGAGACAAAAATGCCTCGAATATTTTCACGGTATTTTCCGTAAATGGCATAATTAAGCGCAATTCCTCCTCCCATGGAATGACCCCCAAGGAAGATCTTCTCGGACTTGTCTGATCTGGAGTCCAAAATGCGCTGGATCATGAAGTCCAAATCGTCGAAAGTATGGAACTCATCGGTGATTCCAAACAATTTGCCAGGAGACGTTTTTCCTGCACCTCTCTGGTCAAAAAAGAAGATCTGGTAGCCCTGCTGGCTGAGCCGGTCAAAGAATTCGGTATAGATCGTCGACTCTTCGCAGAAGCCGTGGACGTAGACAATCTGGCCTTTGTAGGCAACGCCTTCGGGCACGTTCCACGTGACGGTCTTAAAGTTGAGCCCATCGTAGGGAACGATTTCTTCAATGGGTGTTCCTTTGGGTGTGTATGGAATTGGAGCGGGCATTTGGTGAGTAGTTCCGGGGGTTTCAAGTTCCGGGGGGTTTCATTTCCGGGGTCCAAGTGCGCGTGCACCACAAGGTGTACCATGCACTCCATAAACATGCACCATTCATTCACCATTCATTCACCATCCAATTATATGCCTCCTTCAAATTCGTGCTTCATTCATTCATCCAATCACAATCCTCCATTTTTATCCAATCAAATCCATTCACCACACAATCTTATTTCGCCAATGGGATGGTGTGGCCGTTGTATTGCACCGCATTCTCCTTCATATTGATGGTAAAGTCCACCGAAGTATATTGCTTCAACAATGGCATGGCTTCGTGGGCATGGATATAGATTGGGTCCAGGCGTAAGAATCGAGCCACATCTTCTCTGCAGTGGCGAATGCACTGGATCATGGGGTCCGTGGCAAATTGGGCCTGGTCATATTCCGGACTGCACATACTCCTGCTGCACGGGAAAAAGGCCTTCTGGATCTGCCATTGGTAATAACATCCGTGTTCCCATAACCACATTTCCTGCAGCGAAAGGTTCTGGTACAAGACGGCCCGATTCTCGGCCAAACTCGACCGGTCCATAAGCTTTAATTTGCGTAACTTGCTTTGGTGTTGCAACAAGAGCTCTCGCACCGACTGCGCAGTCGCCTGAATGGGAGTTTCCATCTCCAACAGAAGCTGCTCCAATTGATGGGGCAAGTTTTCCAGTAAGGTACGGGAAACGGAATCCACTTGGCACGAAAGACAGTTATGCGAGGGCGCCACATCGAGATTCCTCAACAGAGGCGTCCGTTTAGTGAGTTGGTCCAAAATGGTGGTGGCTTGACCAGAATGTTGTTGGGGTCCATGCAGGACCTCGGTGCACCGTAACTCGAGGGTTTGCAAATGGTCGAGTTCAATGGACTGACCCAAAAGCTCGGCCAAGTCAATGGCGGCATTTTGAAAGTGCCCATCGATACCCAATGTGGAAAGCTTAAGCTTGACCCCCGCTTTAGCAAATACCCGGAAAAAACTGGGCCACTCTGCCCGTTCCCCATCGCCTCGTGATTGGTTGAGCATATTGAGCTGTCTCAAGTCGCGCTCGTCGCCTGCGGTTTCAAGCACCAAACTGCGCAACCCAACGTGAGTATTGGACGCAATAAGCGCGGCCGCCAATTCTTCATACCTTGCTGAGTCCAACACTGTATTAGTATGGCATATCCTCAATTCACATAATTGTCCATAAACGTCTTTAGAAGGCCCAATCAGATTAAGTGCTTTGACTATTGAACTTCCAAGCACAATCAGAAGATCCTGGACGGTGTGGAGGAGCAGGGGTGGTAGATCGATTGGCTTGGCGCAATAGAAGGTGGTCACGTATGCCAATTCAAGCAACAGTGGGATTTCCCCGATATCGTTTGTGTTGGTGACTATCACGTGGCGAACTAACAGCGCCAACTTGGCGTTTTGTCCAATTACAGCCACGAGACTCGCCACCTTGCGGGGAGAGAGGGCTGTGCCATAGTTCTTGTTCCAGTTCTTAAGGTGTGACTTTGCAAGGTCGAGGGCCGAGTCGTCTCCCGTGATAATGAGCTTTTTATAAAGCCGGTTAACCGCCGGGAGGTAAAAATACTTCGAAGATAAACAAACTTGGAGGAGATCGGGCGTCTGGAGAAAGTCGAAGATGTTCTCGAGGATCACCACGGGGAGCATTTCGAGCGATACCGGAGTTGGCTGCGATATTGGCGACTCGTGAACGGCATCCGTGGGAGGTCTGGGTGTAAATTGGGGGTACTGCCAATTGTGAGGCCGGAACAGTGACAGTTTTCGACGGTGTGGCGGTATATCGGAGGAGGAAAGCATGACGTGGAGTTGCAACAACTGATAACGACTTGAGCGTATCGCGCACACGTGCCGCATAGCACGTGCCTCTACGGGGGTATTGCTTGGGGTATCTCAAAAATGTATATGCAGGTCAATATCATTATGTGCAGTTCAACATTACGCTATATACAGGTTAATACTATTATGTGCAGTCAAACATGACATATATGCTGTCTGAACATCTTAACATGAATCGTTTCTTTGAAACCACAGGATATTTATGTTTTTTTTTGAGGCATTTTCACTCTTCATGGGTCCATAAGATTCATATTTGAAAGGGAACGTTTAAGCTGGCGTGTGGGCCTGAACAAATGGGTTTATCAACCTTTCTGCGTTTGGCTCTCCCACAATGGGCTCGCGCTTGGAAGTTGATGACAACTTGAAGATCACAAACCATCAGTTTTATGCGTGAAACAACCCCCCGATGGCCCCCATGTCTTGATTAGGGACAGTCCAAGAGACACAGGTTTCTGCGTCTTATCCGACATGTATCTCTTGTTGTACAACCCTGCCACGGGCAGGCCCGTCAAGGGCTTGCGAGCTATTCACTCGATGGAAGACTATCCGGACTTGGTCCACAACTTGAAGACCGCGTTCAACTTGGTGTTCTGTGTCAAAAAGGAGAGTAAGCTTACGCCCCTCTCCTCCCATAGCATCCATTGGCTCCATTACTTTACTCTGAGTCTGGAAAATATTCCACCGCTGGAGTTCACGTTGAAGGACGGCGTAATCGGAGTGGGTAACAACAGCACGAGCAGCGCCGGGTTCTGGGGCAATATCTTTGCTTAGGCTCCTTTTTGAGCTGCGTAACCACAAAAGAAAACGAGTTTGGAACATTTGTGCCCTTGAAAAGCCAAGTCTTAATTCCTGACGTTGCCTTTGTGCCCATGGAATCTCGAGCGACCCATAAATTGGATATTCCGTTGCCAAAGTATGTATGACAGAATCAGCAACAGTCAAGATCTGACCAGTATCAATTTTATTCTCATTATACCTTGGGCAGACTTTGACTTGAGTGGTGCTCGTGAGTCCAGTCATCCTATGCTTTAGAGAAAATAAGTATGACTCCAACTATGCAGCTTCAGGCTATATTAGTGAAAACCGATGAAGCTGGGCAAGAATGGCAATTTTTCTTCGCTCCTCAAGTTGTTTGTACAAGACCTATCAAGTAGAGCCAGGCCTGGAGTGGTGGTACCCTTGGTTCCAGATTAAAATTAAAACGCCGGCTTCTCAAGAACTGGACAATTTCCTATTTTCAAAAACGGCCAATATCATGTCAAAGTGGAACAAACCCATCAATGTGATTTCCTGACCCTCAAATATCAATACCAACACCAGCATGAGTCCAAGATGAGTCCAGTATCAAACAATAACCACCAATAAGCACTAATCTGTACTATTATCAGGTCTGTCTTAACCTCAATAGGTGTAGAGGTAACTTTA
Organism: Metschnikowia sp. 04-226.1; assembly: GCA_002370245.1. NCBI lineage: Eukaryota > Fungi > Ascomycota > Pichiomycetes > Serinales > Metschnikowiaceae > Metschnikowia > Metschnikowia sp. 04-226.1. The sequence continues at coordinate 73,672 of NLAD01000685.1, forward strand.
ATTGGGTGGTGTCTGTGGCCAATTGGGTCGGGTTCCCTTAACAACCGCTCAGAATCCAAGTAGAATCCTCCATATCCTGATTATAAGCAAATCTCCCAGTATCAATATAATTTCATCGAGGCCCTGGTTTAAAATGCATAGTCGAGAAAAAAGATGATAAAAAAAAAAATCGAGGGGGGCGTCTGCTTATATGCGAATTCCCCTTTTTCTCACCACGCTTTGTGTTTTTTGCAACCACCGTACATGCAGGAGTGGCGCACATAATCTCTGACGAGCCTATTTGCTGACACTAAGCTCCACCAACCTCAAACCAATGCCTAGGCACTGGACTGAATGGCTGACTTAGTCCATGTAATGATTTGAAAGTATCCAGGGAGTGGAGGTGTGTATATAGTGGAGTGGTGGTGGATGTGATTGGGAATAACACTTGGGTGGCGCAGATAAGAGAGCACTTGGAGAAGCGGCTCTGCATCTAATCACGGGATATCATACTCTCCAATTTCTTCGGGGTATCAAACTCTCCACTTTTGTTGGGGTATCAAACTCTTCGCTTTTGTCGGGGTATTATACTGTCCACTTTCGTCGGAAGATGTTTGTGCTCGTCTGCTGGAGCTGTGGTGGAGAAAAGTCTCTTGTCGGATAAGTCCCAGTGCTGGCGTTTTGTCGGCAAAACACCATGAGTTGGTGGAGTATTGAAATTATGACGACTGCTCTGTGCAGTGTTGTGGAGGCAGGTAAAGGCCTTCTTTTGGAGAATATTTGCCAGTCTAAAGAGAGTATATTTGTCCACGAATCAAGAGACAATTTTAAACTCCTATACTAGTGTAATATCCATGGAGTCATGCATAGAGCAGCCCATTGATGGCATAGAACACTACCTGTACATAGAGTACATCTGCCACTGGACTGTTGTCCTCTTTTGGTGTTCCACAGCTGGTCTCCACAACTCGTCGTTGCTCTTCTCTTGGCTCTTGGCCTCTCCCTTTATCTTCACCTTACATTGTAGTTCTGGCTATAGTTCCACGATTAAATTGTACTTCCCAATCATAGCATAACCACGCACGAGGTTTTTGTTGCAACTTGGCATAAATTGGGGGTTAAAATATCACATGATACAGCACGTGCTATGGGGGGGCACGTGTCCGTGAAACAATAACGTGACACTTCACGTGGTATTCTGTATCATGTGCCGTGGCGTGCAATCCGAAGGTATCTTCAAGCCCACCCTTCTAATCCTCGACTCTAATCCATTTAAGATATCGAATCGTTAAAGACTTGTGGATATTGGGTTCTTTGGGTATGGTGTATGGATGTTTCATCCTTGAGGTTTTGTGGGTGGTGTACGGAGGTGCTTACCGCGCCCCAATTCCGAGGGCAGGACGTGGAAGTCAAAGATCATAGTACCACACCACGCACACTGAAACAGAAGCACCAATACTAGAATGGGCGATGGAAACACGACGCAGACACAAGACTCTCTCAAAGATGTTTCAGATCTTTCAAAGCTGACACATGCAGGAACAAATGCAGGACTGAGCGCAGACCTGAAACAAGCCCATACCCATGAACATAACCCCCAATCACAGCTGAAACATCTGAAACATAGACCGGAGAATCCGAAACAAACCGAAGGTTTGTACCAATCAAAATCTACGGATCAAAATCAAGGGTCAATCCTGCACCCAGACCCCAAAAGCAGCCATAAAAGCAACCCCAACAGTGGAACCAGCGAAAAAAGTGAAGGTTGTAAAAAGGGAGAAAAGGGAGCAAACGAAGAAATTGACCCTAAAAGTGACCCCACAAGTGACCATAATATAATAGGGAAGAAAAATGATTCCAAAAATCACGTGGTCAAGGAAGACCCCTTTGCCGGGCTATCGTTTTCCGTGGGCGTGGCTGAAAACAAAAACTTCCACTACAGAGACAAAATGGAGGATGTGCACACGTACGTGGCCAACTATGCGGAAAAACTCGACTGGGGCTACTTTGCCATCTTCGACGGCCATGCAGGCAAGCTGACGGCACGCTGGTGTGGAAACAACCTACATGCGTTGGTGGAGGAGGAGATCCTTGCCTCGGAGACTTCTGCCAAGCCCTACGATTTAAGGCATATCTTGTGCAAGGCCTTTCTTAGAGCAGATGAAACTTTGGATAAGGAAGGCTCGGGGTCTTCGGGGAGCACGGCGGCCGTGGCGGTGTTGCGGTGGGAACTGGAGTTGGGGCAGGAGGATGAGTTCTCGTCCAATTCCCGGTACGACTTCATTCCGGGGGATCAGCATAAGAGGGTGCTTTATACTGCCAATGTGGGTGATCTGCGGTTAGTGCTCTGTCGGGCCGGAAAACTGTACCGGTTGTCGTATGATCATAAGGCCTCAGACCCCAGTGAAATGGAGCGGATCCGGGAGGCCGGGGGACTTATTGTCAAGAATAGAGTCAATGGTGTTTTTGCCATCACGAGGTCATTGGGCGACCTGTACATTAAGAACTTGGTCACGGGGTCTCCGTTCACCACAGCAACGGAGATTTTGGCGGAGGACGAGTTTCTAATATTGGCCTGTGATGGTGTTTGGGACGTGATCTCCGACCAGCAGGCGTGCAAGTACGTGCAGGAGGTATTTCGGCAGCAGCTCGAGCAAAACGGCGTCTACGACCCCAAGGCCGCTGCCAAGAGGCTTTGTGACTATGCCATAGATAATGCTACCACCGATAACGTGACCGTGATGGTGGTGCTCCTCGATGCAGGCATCTTCTCCAGCCAGACCACCTAATGAAGTCTATGGTATGGTCATGATCTATCCAGATATGATGGCTGTCTATACTAAGGTGGACATAATGACTACTTGTCCACTTTAGGTGATTGTTCTATGGCTGAGTGTCTATGAATTATAATGGCTATTATATGTGCCATACTGCTATACTTGATGTCTGTCTATGGCTGTCTACAAACCATGGCTGACTAAGAACTATGATGGCTATACGAGTATCGTCAGTAATGGTGACTACGATGGCTATTCTTGACTATCGTCAACGTGTTGTTGGCTATACTGTCTATACTTGATCTGCTGTCTATGGTTGAATGCTAATCTATGATGCCTATAATGTCTATGGTTGACTATGACCATAGAGGGTATTTGGCTATGCTGATATGATGGATGATGAATGTCTTTTATTAAGTCAATGGTATGGTGGCTGTCTACTCCTGACTCACTATACCTAGCTATTCTAGATAGCTATGATGAAATTATACTGGATTTATCGATGGAAATTTATGGTGCCTGTCGATAAGTCTTCAATCATGGAGTCTATTATCTAGACTCGGATATGAATATGGCTACATTATCTGGACATTAAAGTGGCTTATATAATATGGATCTATCTGTAATGGATATGTCTATAATGAATTTGCTATGGAATCCAGAGTACATTCTATGGATATGTCCATATATGGATACTGACTTTGGAGTCAAAATATGGCGTCTACTGTCTATGAATATGAATGTGGACCTCGTGTCACTATGGAGCCATTCTATGGTGTAAGACTATGGTTGCTTATGATGCCTATAGTCTGCTATATGACCTTTTATGGATATGGATATGTCTATGTACATGTCCATCAGGTCTTTCTATGAAATTTCAGCTCCCTGCTTGTCAATTTTATGAAAATGGGGTGTCTATGTCCGCCTAGGTGTCTATTGATACCTGTTATGGATGGAGATTGATTTAAATACTCCATGGATTGATCATGGAGATATGCTACCTGCTATTGCTATAGTTAAGGTATATTCATGACGCGGCACGGCTCTATGATTATTGTGTCTGCCTATGGGTCAATGACTATGGGTCTACTGAGTACTCTATGTGTCTGTCTATGGGTCTTCTGCCTTGGATATGGATTTGGATAAGTCTATGGAGTTCTCTGTCCACTGTCCATGCAAATGGCTATATGTGTTTGTCTATGGGTCTATGAGTCTACTGACACGTTGTCTACTGTCTTGGAAATGGAACTGTCTTGAGTCAGTCTATTCTATGGTTAAGCCACGAGTCAGTGCTATGTCCTATGAGTCTATAGATAGATCGACGGTTAGAGTCTACAGCCTGGAGTCTGTGTTTTGAGTCTACTATCTATGATGTAGTAATAATGTCTAGGACTGTCCAGTCAGTCTATGTCTATGTCTATGTCTATGTCTATGTATACATATGGAATTGCTCTCTCTCTCTCTCTCTCTCTCTCTCTCTCAGTCTCTCTCTCTCTATCACCATAACTAGGCCCAAAAGGAGGTCTCCACCGTTACGTCCTCATGGTCCACCATCTTGGATGCTCCAACTTTGGGCCGGTAGAGCCGTAAAAGCAAGCTGCTGGTAACCACACTCACAGAAGAAGCAGCCATGGCTGCACTGGCCCACACCGGGCTGAGGCGCAGATTTCGGTAGGGATAAATGACGCCTGCAGCAATGGGAATGCCGATGATATTGTAGATTATGCTCCAGGCAAAGTTGAACTTGACTCTTCGGAACACCACTCGGGCCAAGTCAAACAACGTGCACAAGGTCACGAGAGGCTGGGTCTTGTTGAGTAAGATAAAGTCACTTGACGTGACTGCAATATCTGCACCTGTAGAAAGGGCCACGCCGATGTGTGCTGCAGATAAGGCCTGGGCATCGTTGATGCCGTCACCGACCATGGCCACGATTTTGGCGGGGTCTTTCCTGATTTGGACAATCTGCTCCTGTTTTTCGTGGGGCAACACTTCACTGATGATATGGTGCTCTGGGATCCCGATTTCTTCCCCGATAGCCGCGGCGGTGAGCGAGTTATCTCCCGTGATCATCCAGCACTCGATGCCTTTGGTATGGAGAAACTGGATAACTTTGGGTGTTTCGGCCCGGACTTCGTCCCTGCATGCAAACATGGCCACCAAATGAAAGTCTTGGTTTTGGAATAAACCTGAACACTTTAACCCCAAAAGAACAATGGATTTGCGCTCGGTTTTCCATTGGGTAATGATTTTGCGCTGTTCATCCGTAAGTTCGATTCCATATTCGGCCATGAGGGCTTCGCTGCCCATAATGGCTTCTTCAGGCCGGTACTGGGTCCATATATCCTGCACAGACTCGTCCGCCACAGGTACTCCTCGAAGTCCTTTTCCTGGGATCGTCTCCACCGTTGGAACCTTATTGGACGTAAGGGAGAAAGAAGATGTATCTTCGTTTGCCTTGGTCTGCACATAGTCCCGGATAGCACATGCTATTGGGTGTTTGGATGCAAGCTCCAAGTCTCTAGCCAACTGCAATGCCATTTCGCCAAGAGAAGAGCCTGCTTTTTGGATGTCCAGACCCTGGGAGCCTGTTGTTTCAGGGCCTGGACCCTGGAAAGCAACGTTGGCCACCTGCATCTTGCCATAAGTCACCGTCCCTGTCTTATCGAAACAAACCACATTGACACGTGCTGCGTCCTGGAAAGCAGCTCCTCCTCCCTTGGCCAATATGCCGTATTTTGCAGCCAAACCCGAGCCCACAAACAAGGCCGTGGGTGCTGCTAGTCCTATTCCACACGGACACGCAATGACAAACACCGCTATGGCAAATTCAAGCGACCATACGGCCCAGCCTCCAATATCCACATCAAGGTACGACTCGGGGAGAGTTCCCGAATAGGCAAGGGCAAGCCACACGACCCACGTGACCACAGCTATCATCACGATGATCGGCACAAAGTACCCAGTGAGCACATCGGCTAGTCTCTGGATGGGGGCCTTGCGCATTTGACCATCTCGAACAGTACTAACGATTTGGTCTAGAAGCGAGTCTCCATTCATACTCAAGATCCGGGCCACCACCGCCGTATTTCCTGCATTGATTGTTCCCGAGAAGATCTGCTGGCCTGGGCCTCTTTTGACGGGGTCTGATTCTCCTGTTAATGCTGATTCGTCGAAATATGTATTGCCCTGTACAATCACACAGTCCACAGCAGGTGACTCACCATGGCCAATCCGAATATAGTCTCCTGCATCTAAGAGGTTTGCAGGGACTACCTGATCATTGGAATACTGCTCAATGAACAGTTCAGACTCAGCGTCTTCGGAGTCTTCACTCTCTTCAGCCTCTTTTCTTTTGATAACCTTTTCCAAGACCGTGGCGGATTCTGCTTTCAAATCACCCAACTCCGCCACAGCATCCGCCGTTTTGGACTTGGAAACACTCTCCAAAAGTCTTCCGATGAGTAAAAAGAACGACAAAAACACCACCGAGTCAAAGTACGTCGTGTGGAACCCCATGTCCGTTTCAGGGATCTGTTTGGACGAAAGAATTAGGAGAACGATGCTGGCGACATAGGCCACGGTTGTGCCAAGACTCATAAGCAAGCTCATGGAGCCAAACTTAAACAATCTCTTGCGAAGCGTGTTCTTTTGCGTCCAGAGCAGCTTCACCTCTTTATATGCCTTCATGTGGAAGATATCTGCAGCAAAGAAGTAGACTGGCGTGCTAAGGAAGAGAAGAATCCACATCACACGTGATACGTTCCCACTCCAAATTGGTTCCTCAAGCCAAACCCGGAACCTATTTTTCTTGGAGACCAACGACATGCCCACGACACCAAAAATAAAGGACGGAATAGCAAAAGCAGTGGCCAAAATAAGACGGTAGGCTATCTTTCGGTTCTCCTTCCGCGAGAGTTTCCGTAAATGCTCGTCCACCGAGACGTTTTCCACTAAATGGCACTCGAACGGCTGGGATTGGTCCGAGTCCTGGATGCTGTAGCCATCGGCCGATGGGTGGAGGTGGTTGAGGTCATGAAGAAAACGGCGAATGGTGATTTTTTGTTCCACATTGGGAATGTATGTGAATCGAACAAATGGCCGGTCGAGCGTGATGGGATCTTCGATCACCACTGCTTGACCGAAATTGGCCAAATATGCCATAATGGCCGAGGGACAGTTCTTGCAGAACATACCATTGACTGCAATATTGATTGACCTCAGCTGGCTTTTTCCCAGGGAAAAACTGATGTTTTCATCCTTGACCAAATCAAAATCAAAGCCACAATCTTCGATAGTAGAGCGTAAAAGGTCCAAATTTTGCCCAGGATCCAGGTTCTCTAGCACAAATTGACCCAGCTTGGTCACGGTATTGACTCCACAGTCGAGAACAAACAGTAGCTCTTTGACGGCCGAAACCACCGAGTTGACACATGCTGCACACGTGATTCCGCCGATTATGGCAGTGATTTTGCGGTTTATGGATCGCTGGATCGGGAGAACTTCCACCAATTGGGAAGAGAATCCTGCATCTTCAATAGCCTGCGAGATCCGGTTGACCACCTGCTTATTAGGGAGAACGACGATTGCTGATTGGCGAAGAAGGTCCACGGAAAACTCGGGGTCATTTCCTTTTTGGGGCAAATCTGCCAAGACGTTGGAGATCACATCTGAAACACTCTGCACACACGATGCACACGTCATTCCGCCCACAGTGAACACTGCACGTAGCTCCATGGAAGATTCGTCCAAGAGCGTGGATGCACTATCGGAATCTTTTGGTTGATCCTTTTCCTGCTTACTTTCGGCCTCTTTGAGCTGGCAAAACGTGCAATTCTGCACATGGTGCTTTTTGTTTTGCCTATTCCGGTATGCCTTCCAAATCCGGGAGGGTAATGCTGTTTTAGGTGTTTCTTCTCCGTTTTGGGAATCGTATACGATACGATCATTTTCCGTATACTCCCACGAAGAAACCCGGAATCCTTTCCCCCGTAGTAAAGCCACACTTTTCTTTAAATTTTGACTAGTTTCATTTCTCAAAATTTCACTCTTGCCACTTTCTTCAATTTCACTTCCTTTGGTTTCTTCACTTCGTCTTTCTGAAACAATAATTTGACCGTCTTCCAAACTAATCTCTGTATTTGGAAAATAGAGCCCTAGCACCTCCCTTATCGTATCCTCACACGCAGAACAATGGATGTTTTCGATGAGAATCTCAAACCGAAACATGTCAAATAGCAGTATTCAAAATTGCATCATTCGAGTGTTGCAGCGTACCCCGGACCTTTATATATGCGTTGCGAGGTTTTTGCGCGGCACAAATCTCGCAACCTGCACAGACTGTAAAGCTTGCACAGACATCAGAACCTGCACGCACACCACAAGCTGCATAGAAACCGAGATGTTTATGCAGTACTTATCTTATCAGGCCACGAAGACCGATTAAGATTCCATATACATTAGAAAGGCCATGGAAATTGTTTCAGAATGAGTAGTATAGGTCGCACTCCATGACTGAGAATCAGAGTCCATGCAGAACACGTAGTCACTGGAAGACCTGTCGAGAACATCTGCCTGTCTTAAGTTTAGGGCCAACAAATCTCTTATCCTTCAACGTCACTTTTTCCTAAACGTCACTTTTTCCTAAACGTCACTTTTTCCTAAACGTCACTTTTTCCTTGACGTCATTTTTAGACGTCACTTTCTGGGGCTGGCTGCTTCTGTACCGGAAAATATCTGTCCGGGACTTTGAAACATAAAGAGACGGCCATCATGCCCACCAAAGCGGCCAACTTCTCAAACACAGTATGGAAAAATAATGACGTCACGAGGAATTCCAAATACCATACCATAATGATGAAAGTTGCTAGACCTCGGAAAAGCTCCCCAATGCGTGCTGTGGCTTTGGAGGCGATCAATACCCCTCTAGGCCTGAAATCGCACCCGTGCACCACGAGAATGCACAGTGTAGTTATGAAGAAGTAGTGGCCCGAAAGGTCAAAGCCATCTACCCACTTTGAAAAGGCCTCTTTGCATGCAGATACGGACTGCACCGTGACGCTGGCTTCACAGTGACCTCCAGTAGCTACGTTGAGCCGCTCGAAGATCAGTACACCAAAGAACCACCAGTTGCACATCAAAAGAACAACAACCTGGATGCAAAACTTGGCCGTGCCATTAAGCACGAGGTTTTTGTGACGGCCCAGAAGTCGTGCGGATCCCAAGAGTCCCCAGTAGATCGTGGAGAGCCATAGACTGCCGAAACGGGTAATGAACACGGAGTTGGCGGCTTGAAGTAGGGGAATGGAACCGATAGTATCAGCATAATTCTTGCAGAACACACTTAGAGGGGCAGTCACCAAAAATGTCCCACAAAACAAAAGGATTAGCTGCCCAGGATCCATGATGTTCAATGAAAAGGGTATTGTGAGATTGTAAGCCTGTATGCACGTGATGAGATCAAGTGAGATCCACGTGATTCTAAAGCTATCACGTCATATTGCCCACGTGATTGCGGTCCACGTGACATTGCGACGCTTACTAAGTCCTCATCACCAACCGATTTCACAAACTCCTTATCATGAGGTCAGTTCTTGTGCATAGTTTTAGAAGACGAGCTGGTCTTCAATTGCTTCCCCGTCTAACGCGGACAGCAGCCAGCAGCCAGAAACAGGGCTCAAACCCTCAATTGGTCTTCCCATGTCTTGACAAGTTGGAGCAGAAAACCAAGGATTTGGCCAAATCCGCGCAAATCGACTCCCAAAACAATGCCAGCTGCTCCATTGAGTCGTTTTCGCTCGAGTCGGGGCCTGAGCCTGCATACTCTAAGGTCTCCACCGGGTTCGAGGTCTATAGGCACCAGAAACCCATTTTCTTCGACAACGGCGGACATCTCCCTGAATTTGAAATCGCCTATGAGACGTGGGGCACGCTTCTGCCCGAAAAGGATAACATAGTGCTCATCCACACCGGACTATCGGCGCTGTCACATGCCAAATCCCAGCCCAAAAACACCAAGAACGGCTGGTGGGAGAACTTCATTGGTCCAGGCAAGTATTTGGACACCAACCGATATTTTGTGGTGTGCACGAATGTGTTGGGAGGATGCTATGGCTCCACTGGCCCCAGTTCCAAAGACCCTGCCAACAACGAGTATTATGCCACCCGTTTCCCCATCATTACCGTCAATGATATGGTGCGTGCTCAGAGAGAGCTTATCCGGGACGTTTTCGGGGCCCAGAAAATTCATGCCTCTGTGGGGGCATCAATGGGAGGAATGCAATCGTTGGCATATGCCTGGGAATTCCCAGACGAGGTGGAGAAAGTTGTAAGTATCAGCGGATGTGCCAGATCCCACCCATACTCCATAGCTCTTCGACACACGCAACGGCAGGTGCTCATGAGCGACCCCAACTGGAATCGAGGCTTCTATTATGACAAGATCCCTCCTCATATCGGTATGAAATTAGCCCGGGAAATCGCCACGGTCACGTACCGCCTGGGACCCGAATGGGAGTCCCGGTTTGGCCGGGCCCGGGCTGATGACCTGAAACCCGTGGCCTTCTGCCCCGACTTCTTGGTTGAGACGTACTTGGACCATGCAGGAGAGAAGTTCTGTTTGGAGTACGATGCCAACTCTCTTTTATACGTGCTGAAGGCCATGGACATGTTTGATCTTGGGCAGGGAAACCGGGCCCGTGCAGCGCAACGGAAGGCCGACATGGAAAGGAGATACCAGACGGAAACTCTTGGCGACGCTAAGGCCGATGAAAAAAACGTGCCTTCTGAGCCATACCAGGAACGGAAGGGCTCCACTATGCATACCCCGGAAGAGTCGTTGAAAGACTTGCACACAGGTTTGAGCAAGATCTCCCACAAAAATGTTTTGGTTGTGGGTGTGGAATCCGACATTCTCTTTCCTGTATGGCAACAAAGAGAGATTGCCGAGGCTTTGAAAGCCACCAGCCCACATGACAGCAACATTGAGTATTTCGAGTTGGGCAACGATATCAGCAGCTATGGCCATGATACGTTTCTTCTTAGCCTTGACGATTTTGGGCCTCACGTGAAGACATTCTTGGAACTGTAGCTGGATTTTCCTCTGTGCCTTTAGATAAAATCTCACCAAAAAGAAACCCATTGGTGGATGCAAACCTCTTGTTAGGACTTTCGTCTGCACATGAAGTTTTAGTTCTAGACCCCAGTATATAATAGAATAGATTCACATTTATGCATCTCTTTTTCAGTCCATTTGTCAGTCCATTTGTCATACCATTTGTCATACCATTTTTCATTTCATTTGTCTTTTTGTACTTTATTCGTGACTCAGTCATGAGAATTGAAGCTGTCTCTAACCGATCTATTATCCATATCTTTCCTTGATGTTAAGAATTAAATTTAAACATTTAATTCTGATTGCAAGTTGCCTTGTAAAATGTCAGGAATAGGCTTCAGGAGCCCTTCACTTCCTTGGTTGAAAATTGGCAACTTTTGGCGAGTTTCCAAGGGACAAAATGAATAACGTCAAAAAGACAATATTCCCGCATACCAGAAGTAACAATTAAGGGCCCAAAAACCATTTGGGTGCTAGAACTTGAACTCGCTAACAGGTATTTGAGAAAGCTGAACTGGCAACTGCGTAGTTGTGGTGGATTTTAACATTTACACCAGTCCCAACATCGCCATTGCTGATCTCACGAATTTCCACTCAGAGCTTAATATATGATACCTCATTAGGATCACATATATTTAATCTTATTCGGGGCCCAATCCATCAATTACTGCATGAAGTAAGTGCAGATTCATGGAAAGAAATGGAATGTTGAAGACAAGTTCTGGGCAACTTGTACCGAGACATTCTCGTTCACTATAGGCAACTCAAAGCGACCGGATGTGGGTATTTAAAGGATAGAATACGTCAGGATATTTCACTCTCTGTGCTATCATCATCGTCAAAACCCCTGAGAAGGATATCTAACTCCGATAGCTGATCCTAATCTTTCTCCCTCGGGACCTGCTGGCACTATCGGGGTTAGCGCAAGATCTTCGGGTGGTTGAAATGATTGCACCAGTCAATTGATCCAGCACGCGTCGCCAAAATGGGCACAGCGTCGCTCCTCGGGCTGGTCCGGAATATTTCTGGCCAAATGTCCGAGTCTTAAGCCCAGCTATATGTTGGCACAAGCCCCCCTTGAACTCAAAGTGCGGGTTCTGACCCTGGATGAAATCATCCTTGCCTGACTAATTAGTCCTTATCACTCACAAAAGTGGGTTTGGTGTCGCTCTAGAGACACCGACCAAGATTATCTTGGTCTTCAATTGATGGCTTTTTTTCATAGTTTTTTATAGCATGGCAATTTGAGAGATTTCCTAATTTTGTTGAACAATTTGTAGCTTATTTGATATCACACTTATCTCCTCTTTGGAGAAAACCGAAAAATACCTGATGTGAGGTAACGCTTCTGGTATTGACTGTGACCAACGGAACCTTTCGACTCATAGTAAAATGGTGTTCGAAGCGTCGGAACTGAAGAAAGGCTTGATTTACAGATAATGTTCTGTCTCATGAGTATATCAATTAAAGGCTGGTGGCATCAAGCGCTCAGGTCTAGAAGCTAGGAAGGTTCACTGTAGTGACTCTCAATGAGCGTAGAAAATTACCAAGCATAAATTCTGCGTTCTTGCGCCTGACTTCACCACATCCACGGAAGGCAATCTGGAAGTCAACATTTCGGGGACATACGCTTATGGTAAATCTGGTAAAAAAACTTGGCCTGCGAAAATGAGGGGGAATTGCCCCATTTTTATAGTGTAACTACCGGAACTTGGGTCAGATGCATGCGTCATGCGATTCCTCGGAAGTTCAACCGGTCACATAAATCAGCGCCAGCATATGCATGTCACGGAGCATGGCAATGCCAAATCATGCACCATTAACGGATTATGCATGAGTCTTGCAGAACTAACGTTGCATATTGGTGTACCTGATTCTGCAATGAGGATCTCGATTTGCAGCATGGCCAGATCTAACTGCATATCCCTGCATAACACCCTGCACACAGACCGCACGTTGAAACGGGGACGCCTGTATTTGGTGGTTGCAAATCAACTACCCCTGAGCAATATGAAACATGCAACGTGACGCACCTTCCTTCCATTCCCTAGCTCTATAAATACAGCCTCTTCCCTGCGGTTTTTTTCTAATGCAAACCACTTTTTTTCCCTCAAAGTTTCGGAACACATAGGTTTTTAGGAGTCACGTGTTGCCATATTCAGGATGCCAAGTTACATATCAGATTGGCCTGTCACCATTAATCCAGTTACCATTCCAAAGCTCATCCTAGATGTGAATTATCCTTGAGGCCCGAGGTGATTCAACCCGAGTCATGAAAAGACATATACCCTGATTCTGACCTAACCGCTTATCCATAATTATATACCAAGCAATTATGTACTATTACTGCTTCCTTTGAGTACATTCTGATGTGAGTGGTGGGCAATATCCAAAATGTTTTAATGCCATTACTATATTGTTCTGGAGATTGATTCCAATTCTAATTGTTAATTGTCGTGACAAGCTCCCTCAATGATATACGTTTCAAACAGTCGACCAGTTAGTTCTATGTTTCTAAAATATCCATTTCTAAGGGTCCAAGAATCAAAAACAAGTGTTTATTTGAAACTTAAAGCATGAACGTTCTTTATCAAAATGTTCAACGAGGTGGTGAGCAAAACAACTCCGCATGAAGTCACTCCAAACTGTACTAAGCCGAATATCCTTTCCTGGAAGTTTAGCTTTAATACCTATAGCAGTGAACAGCTGAAACATTATTTGCTAATTCAGAATTAATCGTGTCAAGTTTAACGAAGGTGTGAATTGAGGTCCAGGGACTGCCCAAAATGTCTATGTGCCAAGAAATGAGGCTCTGATACCATAGCTGGAAAGGTACATTCTTCAAACCGCTGCTACTTCCCATGAATCAAAAAATGTGCCAGCAACTTGGTCTTTGATCTAATCAGATTGAACCTCTTTTATTGAACATATTTGAAACATCTAGACCTGGAACAGTATTATCTTCTTTCGTGTTCAAGAGGTGTCTGCAGAAAACGGTGCCATCACAGGAATCTCAATGACTCCCTTCCATTCTAACCCCATAATGATATCATAAGTTTTCATTTTTTTGATTTTCTTCGCTGATAAAGTGTCATTGTCTTTCATTGGATTTTATAGACAAGACAGTGAGGTCACTACGATGCCACTGACACTTAAATGAAACCGGATACAAATTTGGAAGATACAATGAGTTGAACTATGGAACTATTGGAACGAAAAGAAACTACCAATCAGATGGGACTCTAGAATTGCTTCGAACTAGCAAGACTGATTACCACATTTTCTTTGGAAAGCAAGGCTCTAGTACTACAGAATACTCGATTTGATTCTCTGGATATTCAAAGATTAAGCTTGGTTTAAAATTTACAGATCAACGTGGAATCTCTCCATAATGTCATTTGTCTTACTCCTTATGCAGAATGTGAAACGAAATGTCGGGAGAATATGTGAGCCAGTGTTTTGAAATTAAGGTCTTCTTTGCATTGGTGTTATGTTCTTCTACCAGAAGAAGGTGCAAAGGAAGCAGATGAATTGAAGGACGAAGCTCTTGGCTGGACACTCATACTTGACAGTTTGACCGTTTAAAGACAAAAATTCCCAAGAATTCCATTGGGAACCATTTGCTAGTGTCAGATATGCTGGAGAAGTGATCAGTCACTACAGAGCTTCCCCCAGGCACCGGATCATGTTATCTAATACTAGGGACTCTATATGCAGGGGAAACCGTTTCCAGTTCCAGAGCAGAGGCCAGGTTCCTATTTTGACCATGCCATACGCACGTCTGATATATCTGACAATGTCCACTGATAATGATTGGCATCTCTGGCAAGTCACCATTGCCTTTTTAGCTGTTTCACAATGTGGACATCGAAGGAGTGTCGATGTCTAAATGCCTCCAAGAGTTTTTGGAGCCTCCAAGCCTCCAAGTCTCAACAATCTAATTTCATTGATCGATGCATCGGAATACCAATGCCAAGTATGGACTAAAGACGTCTAGACGATGGTGCCATAGTTGGGGTCGAGCTCATACCCAAGTGTCCTACTCACCGAGTAGATGTTATCACGGATGGTGGCCACCACCACCTTGGCCAAGCCCGAGTTCTTTTTCCGGCCGTTTTCAGGGCTCTCCACGTGGTGGGGGAGCAAATTGTCATGGGCGCTCAAAGAAACAAACAAGGCAAACGGCACAAACCACACACAGAGCCCGAAAAACGAACACACCTCCGTGAACAGCGGCACACGAGCCGGCGTATAGTTGGGCTGCAAGCGGACTTCAATCGGCGGGATGTACGGGTGGTGGAAGTGGTTGAACCACAAAATGTGATTGGCCACCACTAGCACACACGAAAAGAGGAAGAGCGGCGACGTGAGCTCCACGTACGGGAACCGGGAAAGGTTCTGCATGTATACCACGTGGGAAAACATCAGAAACGCTATGAGCTTGAACGGGAACGAATCGAACATCCACAAGAGCAAGAACAACACGAGGTCCGCCACAATGAGTCTCTTGAGGATGCGTTTGGTGGGCTCCGTGTGTTCCTCTACCAATTCGGAGATGTAATAGAGGCCCAGGGCTATGGCTAGCACGAGCAAGAAAAAGCCCACCGCCACGCCCACATAGGAGAGGAATTGGATGAACATGGAGGTGGAGAGAAAGTGGTGCGCTCGGTGAAAAGGTATATGAGAGGCGCACGACCAAACAACTGACTGAACAAGAACATACAGGAAAAAATTCCACGAGGGTGAATTGGTATTGATGGTGATACTGAAAATGTTGATTTGGGTTTTTGGTGTTTGGGTCTTTTGGTGAATTGGCTATTCCTGGTTTTAAGAACCTTTTATTCCAGATGCATTCCACGTTCATGTCTGCGACAGATGGAACCAGATGAGCAGTTAATTCTTGTCAGCACCTCCTTCTATGCCGCAACAGACAAATGGTTCTACCATAAGAAAAATGTGGTGTTGGTGGAGTTTTAGGTGGAGTTGTTCGACCATTTGCTGTTCCATCCTGCATACAGGCGCAACGTCTATATCAGACTGTCATTCAAAACATACAGAACTGAAGTGGTCAGTATTAACCTACCTGTCAGTATTAACCTACCTGACACTATTGAGTCTCTCTAACCTCAATGACCATTTTCGTGAAAACGGCGGGCATATCCATCAATTGAACGTTTGATCGGAATACGCTTCCGTCTCTCTGGTACTCCTGTAATCAATACCGGGAAACAAAGCCAGAAGATCATGTTATTTGGTCAGTCATACAGAGTAACAAAAACAGACTGGCGGTACTATGGTGGTAGTACTTTGGTGGCAGTATTCAAGGGGTTATTGAGGCGGAAGATTCCAACTAATTCTTACTCCGTCTTCCTTAATATTTGGCCATATAAAAGCACTCAGTAGTGCAAAAGTATGGTATGAGTACAGAGTGACATAGTGGGTTCTCTATTAAGAGTATAGTATGAGGTTAGTATGGACACAAGGGGGTCCTGCATACTTTGAGGGCTGTAATTCTGCGGGAATATACCGGACTCAGAATTGCAGCCATGCGCAACCCCGCTTTCTGGAATATATAAAGGGCTCATCCCGCTCTTTTCTCGCCGTACTTTTTTCTGATCCTGCTCCCTAAGTGTCAACTCAGAATGACTAATCACAAAATGTTTTTTTTTCGTGCCCTCAAGACCTACGTCACGAGACTGATATCATAAAGGAGGGCCTCTCCAACACTCTGACTGCCACCATCAGTCCAGGGCCACTACCATCAGTCCAGGTTAGATGAAGAGAGAATTCTCTAATATAATTTTAACTAAAGATTTAACCATATATGAATTTAAAGAGATATTAATTGGATATAGAGGACAAGCATTGGTCGGAATGGCTCGAGGAATCTGTACGAATCTTTATAACTACAGATATAGAATGATTTCTTGGAGATAAGAATAAGATTAATGTTTTAAAGGTGAATTTCTGTGGGTGACCTTGCATGATTTAAGACTCATTGGTACTTACTGGAATTGAAGAGAGGAGGATTAAAGAAGGTACTACTACTATACTAGTCTAAAGTGGTCTAGAGTGGTCTAGAGTGACATGGTAGTGAATCCATTATAACAAGCAGGACCTAAGACGCTTCAAATAAATCAGAAGAAAGTTATATCTTTACTCATGTTATGTCATCTTTTTCTGCCTAGCGACAAGACTATCTGGTATATTGCTAGATTTCTGGACATGTTCTACTAATACTAATATCATGCCAATATGATACTGTTTCCTATATGCAGTCTATTCCAAGTTGGGGAACCACTACTCAATGCTTCTGTTCTACTTGAGAAACTGTCCTACTCTGTACCCTGCTCGAAATGGTCTAGACTAATATAGAAATGGCCAAATTGTCCAAGTGTTTGGAGTTATTTAGAAATGGTCAGAAACTTTCGGTCTTAGTGAGCCAGAAATTGTCCAGGGAGATCTTTTTAGATATGTTCTTAACTGGCCTACTATTTTTGGTTCACAGATGCTGATCATATTTGGTATTATTAATGGTAAGGGATGAAGTGGTGCGTTTTATCACTCAATCAGTCATAGATCTCGATTGGCGGAATTCGGTCGGTGTTGAAGAACCAGTTGCCGCCATCCAACTCTCGGTGGAGCCAGTCCACGGGGAAAAGCACAAGGTGGCCATGGACTTCCTGGAGAATCCGTTGCGCTGAATCCCGTTCATAGATCCGGTCGCCGGCATGTGCTCTTCTCCGGGCACTAAAGGCCCCGGGTCTTCTCTTGCGGAACGAGTTGGACTTGGTGCTAGCCCGCCGGTTCTGTTTCTCCGATTCTTCGCCCGTGGACTCGTCCGAATCCTCTGTGGTGTCCTTGACATCGGAGTCGTCGTGCAAATTGGCGAGTTGGGCGGGTTCCTCCGTGGCCTGATCTGGTTCCTCGGCAATGCTCTGTGGATGGCCATAGCGACCGCTGGGCACCGAGCCCAAGAACCCGTTTTCGTGGCCGTATTCGCTGATGTTGATGGTGGCATGGCTGCTACGGCGCCGGTGGTCAGGTCTTCCGTGCTGTGGTTCGGCCTGCAGCTCGGAGTCCGAGTCGAACAGTGTCTTCTTGTGGGCCGATTCTTCCGACTGGGCCACCCGGAACGCCTTCTGCAACTTCATGAAATGCATGTACTCTTTCCACGACGGCACTGCATCGTCGGGCTGGCAATGGAAGATCAACCGGAAAATGTCCGTGTTTCGCCGGGCATTGTCGAACCATATATCCTCATAGAAATCGGGGTCCAATGGGTCATCGAACGAAAAGGGATCCACGAACTTGCTGAAACTGTCGATTCCAGGCAGGTTGATCTTGCGGATGGTGTCTCTGAATCCTTCGTCGTCCACGGAAACCACGGGGATCTGCTCTGCGTTGACTTCGGGAGCAACGGCATCTGCTCCTTTCTCGGGCACAACTTCATACCTGGCTCCTTTGTGTTCGCCCGACCCTTCGTTTTCCATGTTGGTCACGTTGACCTTGGCACTGATGTTCAAGTTCTCTTTGAACCCATCGGAAATACCCATGTGTCCATTCACTTTCGACGAATCCATACCCTTGTTCGATGCTGCTTCCTGGACGTTATTTGAGGATTTCAGGACTTTGTTGGAGGTATCCAGAATCTTGTTGGAGATGTCCAGGCCCTTGGACGATTCCAGAACCCTCTCCAAGCCACGCTTCTCTCCTGAACTCTGTGGCTTCTCGGTGTCATAAATCGTTGGGGATAACCCAGCAGCCACCCGTTTCTTGCGCTCAATCTCCGTCTGCTGGGCATCCCGGGCGGCCACCATCTGCAAGTAGGCGATCCGTTTCAAGAGCATCCACCGCTCGTTGTTGCGGGCGGCCACCTCGTCCTGACCGTTTTCATGGTGGAAGATCTCGGCGTCGTCCGACTCCAAAAATTCCTTGACGTTGTGGATATCCGGCAAAAACGACTTATCGGGAGCCACCTCCATCAACTCACGAGACAACCGCCGGAGGAACTTGGCACTGTTCAATCGGGCATACTTGCCCTTGGGCCCACGGAACTGGTCGGTTCCTTCTCCATAAACATCCCTTTTGTGGTCGGCACTATTCTGCACTCTGGGGTCGAACGAGTGTTTCTTCTTGTCCCGGATTCCAACGTTGGCCTCGTGGGGTCCCGTTCGGTTGTTGAACGATAATGGCAACGATGCAGGCGTGGGGTAATCTTCAAACCGAATATCGTAAGGAACGGGTAACACTTCCTCCTTGAGCCCCATCTTCAGGCAGAAATTCCTCCACCGCTGCGTGCCACTGTGCTCCTGCAAAACATGTCTTGTTGCAAGCTCCACTGCTGCCGACATGACTGAATCGACGTCCTTTTCAAATGCATTGGTGGCAGCATTGATGCCGTCTTTGGTGCGAGAGAATAAAAGGATCTTCTCGAACTTGCGCTCCACAATGTCCAAGAGATCCACGGCCACACCAAGATGCTCTCTCATGAGCCGGAGCCGGAGCGAGTGGGCAAACTTTCCAACACGGTAAGGTTTTCCGTCCATCGTGGACTTAATGGTATCGGAGTCCCGGATCACTGCAGCCACCTCCGAGTCACGGAGTCCTCTCATGGACCGTTCGTTGATGTTGGCACTGCCGATAATGGCCACACGGTCATCCACAATCATGGTCTTGGCATGGATATAGAGCTGTTCCGTCACAAGGTCTCTGTTCTTGCCCAAAATGCCCCATTTTCTCAACGAGAAGAATTGGACATAGTCATCTGCGTCGATTCCGGCCTTGCGGAGCTTGGCAAAGAGTGAAGACGTGCCACGGGAGATCGACATGTACTGGCACTGCATCACCACACGAACCGAGGACCCGTCCAACTCGTCCACCTGCGACTCAAACCCTGGCACCAATGGGATCAAGATGATGGCCTTCCATGTCTTCCCCTCCTTGTGTGCCCGAATGATCCGGTCCACAATGGCATCTCCGATTCTGTTCTGGATCTCGGTGCCATCAATGAAACATGACGTCACGAAGAACTGGTTCTCAATGTATATGAAGTGCTCCGACGTCTCGATGAGCTTCAAGTACGCCTGGTGGATGGACTCTTCATGTTGCTTGAGTCCAAGAGACCAGTTGCCTGAAGACCTTAAGACCTGCACTTCACAAGTTCCATTGAGGTTCATCTCCTTGGCCATTTCCGGAGTCATATCGGGCGGAGGAGTAAGAAGTGGCGTAAGTCTGCTGGGTCTCTTTTGCCGTAAGAGGTAATTCCACCGTTGGACGAAGTGCCGGGCCAAGTCTCGGGCCACCTCTCCTGACGTCATCATGTGGATATCATGCCATGGCATCCGCGGCACGATACTGCGGTCGTAAAGACTCTCGTATGGCTTGTTAAGGTTGGAGAAGTCCTTGACTCGCGTGTTGGAGTAGTCCTTGCCGGGGAAAATGCGAAAGTTGTTGAACTCGTCGAGCGAAGGTTCTCCAGGTGTAAGAGTTTCAAAGTCAACCCCAGAATCATCGGCTAGAACATGGTCAGGTGTATCGTACCGACCATAGCACAAGTCAATGCCGCCCAAGAAGCCAATGTTGTAGTCAATGATGCAGATCTTCTCGTGATGCGCCCAGAAATAGGTGTTCTGGAGAAGCTGGTTGGGCGACCGGATCACGTGGATGTTCTCCTGATTCAACGACAAGATCAGGTGCTTCGTGTACAACGAATCGATGGGGATGGTGGTGCCCACATTCCGGTACACAATCACAAAGATCTTGACTCCCTGTTGGGCCTTTCTCTGCAAGAGCCGGTCAATCCTGAACTGCTGGTTTCCATTGGCTGGTCTGCGGAGGTACAACTCGGGCGAGAGCCACCAATCGTGGATAAAAATCACATCCTTGGCAAGCTCAAGAGCAGACGAAATGGCCCAGAAGTAGTCCCGAGCATCCACCAACCATTGAGCATAGACGTTTTTCCGAATGGGTGCAAATGATCCGAACCGGTGTTCACCAACCCAAACATTGCTCTTGATCATCTCGTTGAGAGACGCGATCCAGAGCTTCTGCTCCACCCGAGACTTGGGGATGATCACCAACTTGCGCTCCGAGTTCTCCAACACTATGCGCAAATGCTTGAACACCTTGTTCAGCACCTTGGAAAGTGCCTCCTCATCTCCAGGGTCCATGCGGGGTTCAACCTCCTCGTCAAACTCTGACTCCAGATCAGAAACCCGGAGGTCCACCTTCCCGGTAGCATCGCCCTTGTAGGACATCTTGAAGCCCGAGTCAATGAGAAACACCTCCAACGGAGTGGTGGAGATGATATCTGAGATGTACATGACGTACGAGCCACGCACCAAGAACCACTTTTCCTGGCGCCGGTCAATCATTCCCTTCAAGTCGTTGGCTTTGAAGTGGCCCACGCGCCATCCCTGCGAGCTGGCCGTACCTCCCACGTGGATCATGCCCTGCTTGCCAATGTAGCCAGTTTCGTAGCTCAAAAGCGAGGATATGGGCGAGATCTCAAAGAACTGGAACAACCGATTGGACTGTGGCCGCATCGACACCACGAGGTTAAGGGCACAGAGGTACTTCTCCATTTCTTTGACGTACTTCTGGTTGTTCAGAATCAAGCGGCGCATTTGCTCGGGAGAACTGGTGCCGAGCGACGAAACCAGCGACTCGGCACTGAAATGCGCCCGGAGGGTGGAGAGCCGGTCATGGAGACTAACACCACTGACCAATGAAACGTTATCGCCTTGCATTTCCTGGTCAGGCACATTGAGAGACCCTTGGCCGTGGCTTTGGCTCTGGCCCAAACTTTGGCCGTGACCCTGGCTCTGTCCCATGCTATGCACCTGGCTCTGGCTCTGTCCCATGCTATACACCTGGCTCTGGCTTTGTCCTATGCTCTGCCCCTGGCTCTGACCCTGGCTTCTGGTGCGTGCAGACTTCTTTTCCCTCCGTAACAGCGGAGGAACGGGGTACCGAGGAAGATCGTCCGACTTGATGGCTCCTCTCAACGCAAGCCACTTGAACCGGGAGTGCAAGTAAAGCACATCCTTGGCCGTTTTCTCCACGGACCACTTCAAACGTTGTGGAGAAACGCCATACTCCAAGTCGATGCGGAACTTCTTGTTCTTGGTCAACACCGACCGTGACACGTCCGTCACCTTGATACCCATCAAGTTGGTCAAGAGCGGCGCACGTGCTATGCCATATTCGTCTTCACAGAGACACGACGCAAGGATGTTGATGGCGGGCGCTCCAAGCACCAAGGAACTGAGGAGAATTTGGGCCCGTTCGCCCGTTTCTTTATCCTCGGTATCGAGCTCGGCTTCTTCATCAGCACCCACCACATCATGCCATTTTTCTTTGTCCCGATTTTTCTTGCGGAAAAGCGTAAAAAGACCCCGAGATCTTCTCTGGTCATCAGCAGCACCTCCATCGGCAAGTGCATCACCCGTAGACAAGTTGCGGCCGAAAAAGGTGGTGGGCTTGCGTAAGAAACTGCCGCCTCCAGGCCGTCCAAATGTTTCCTTAGACGGGCTCTCTTCGGCCAACTCAGAGCTACCTCCGGATCCATACACATTGGTGTTGGACCCTCCTCCGTGGCCAGTATACGGCTCAGGCTGCTGGGATTCCTGTGGCTCTCCTCCTGCTCCTGCTCCTGCTCCTGTTCCTGCTCCTGTTCCTGCTCCTGTTCCTGCTCCTGTTCCTGCTCCTGTACTGTAACCACGGCCGTCATTTTCACGGCCGAAATTTCCACGCCCTTGATTCCCCTCGCCCTCACCTTCACCTTCATTATGGCGACTCTCATTGTCACGACTCTCGTTGGATCCATCATTCTGGCTGCCATTCTCGCGACTCTCATTCTCAACACTCCTCATATCTTCCTCATTGAAGGGCATTCGCACATCGCCCTCGTTTTGCAAGTCTGCAGATGCGTACCGGCTCTCCTTGGGGTCGGAGCGGCGCTTAAAGAAATTGAATGCATTGCCAATATTTTTGGGCTCGTCCCGATACGCCACCCGGTCGTTTTTCTTTCGGGGCAGCTCCTCGTCTTTGGGTAATGCTAGTTGGGGGATGGAAAAGTCATCTGCAATAAGGTCGGTCTGGGACATTTCGGAAGAAATGAACAATTAATGCAAGGGCTTGATGATTAATGAAGAACTGATGGTAGCGGGTATGGTATTAATGGAAAAAATGGAAGGTGGGATGGATGGTGTTTCTGGAAGGTGGTGGAATGGAGGGTATGAACTCAGTTTCAGGTATGTTTCAGATGTGTTTCAGATGTGTTTCAGATGTGTTTCAAGGGTTTCCAGATGTTTCACGTTTGTTTTATGCTTTTTTAGTGCTTGACTCGTGCTAACGTCACGATATTAGGTCCTATTGGTCGGTGAGAAGACGTGGTGTGGTTAGCAAGCGAGTGTTTATGTGTGTTTGCGACTGTATGGAGCGAGAGGCTTGCGGAATGTCGCTGTGCGACTCCACCTACTGTTGCGTGCCATAACCTTTCGCATAGACTGGGTATATTACCTTGGACCCAACAATTAACAAATGTGGAACACTAGTCTTGTTGGTGACTTATGTTGTTGTTGGAAGCAAATCAGACTAGGGAATTCTTAATATGTCTTAGTCTTAATTGGCTGTTTCGAGAAGAATCCATGAGAGCGATCCCCATGCTTTTATATACCCCTGGCCATCAGGCCACTTTTCAACGAGCTACTAAAGACTATGACAAGTCCATTACAAAGCATCTGTGGCTCCTATTGTGTTCTCTGCATGACAAAGGCTAAAGATGGTTATCCTGCCCCTGCTTGTATGCAGTCCTGTTGATATGCAGGATAAAATGAACATTCACCATTTCCCTCCTGTTCAACATCAACTGTACTGGGTCATTAATTCCTGGATTAATCTGTTGGTTTGATTCTTTACGAAATGGCGTATCCAATTAATGTTCTAGCGATTTACCGCCTATTTCCGGGACTGCTTCAGTGGCTCTGATGCTTCTATTTATAGAACAGTATATCAGTGGCAGCAGTTCATAAAGTGGTCTATGGTCTGAGATAATTATTCCATTGGTCTATCCTAATATCTCTAATCCTCCTTGTCATTTTCTACAGTTAACTGTTGTTCCGTTCAATTGTCCATACTGTTTACTGTTAACTGTTAACTGTTAACTGCTAACTGATGGACTGTTGGACTGTTAATTGTTGGACTGTTGGACTGTTAACTGTTGGACTGTTGGACTGTACTAAGATGTACAAGACACCATTCATTCGACACTTATAGTTCTTCGAGGTTTCCTGTCACCGGATTAGGCCATCAAGGATTTCTGCAAAAAAGAACTTTAGGCTAGATCAATCAGGTAGACTACCATTTGACAAGTACTAGACTAGAGTATAACTAGAATCTTGAGTCCTGTACCCTTGTACTGCTGTACTGTTCAAATGTTCATCCGGTTTATTATGCCTGTGACTGTTCTGCTGTTCTACTGAATCAACTATGTCTGCATCAGATACAATTGGCAAAGTCAAGGTTGAGAATACTTGATAAGTCTGCCAAATAAAGGTAGTCCAACACATTGGCAGCAAGACTGGCAGAAATTGACAGGAGACAGTAGTCCGAATTAAACAGAATTGGACAGAATTGGATTTGGACTTCTGGATGTCCTGGTTATTCTAGATGCTGCAAGTCAGAAGTCATATGACTCTTCAATTGGTTATATGCCATTTAAACATCACTGTCACTCGAGCCTAAAGCTAGTTCGTCGTCCTGAGATCATAGTCCAAGTCTAGCAAGCAAGAAACTCCATGTTTGCGTTGGATTGGCAAGGTAAGGTAGTTAAGAGCCTCCAACTATGAGAACTGTATAGCGTTCT
The DNA here is from genome assembly GCA_002370245.1 of Metschnikowia sp. 04-226.1. NCBI lineage: Eukaryota > Fungi > Ascomycota > Pichiomycetes > Serinales > Metschnikowiaceae > Metschnikowia > Metschnikowia sp. 04-226.1. Next base: position 98,411 of record NLAD01000685.1, read on the forward strand.
CATGCTACCTCATGATGCCCTGATACTTGAAGATGTTAGAGACCAGACTGGACATCACACTATATAAGCTTAGGGGTTAAAAGTTTTCCCGAGTTCCCTCTGGCTTCACCCTATCCAGGTATACTTTAATCTTTCGGGTCCTTATATTTATGCTTGCTCCCTGCCCATTAGGAATAGATGGTAGGGCTGGCCAATAATTATAAGTGCATATTTTGAGAGGAAAGGCGTCCTTTTATAGTGCGGAGGCTGCATTCTTTATAGTGCGGAGGCTGCAATCTTTATAGTGCGGAGGCTGCGTTTTTTGAAACATATGCACAATGCTCAGGGGCTTGCATGGCTGCGAAAATTTACCCTCACTAATATATAAGACCCTGCTCTAAGCTCATACTAGTTATTTTTTTTATGCTGCAGTCTTTTATTCAAGAAAAGTATGCTAAATGCACTCTGTTTTTAATGGTGCTTAATGTTACAGTCCACCAGACAACACAAGTCAGCCGAAAGCCACTCCTACATATACTACACTTTGAGATTCAACCAGACTACATTGATAAGACATGACTAAACGTTTCTTTGAGATTCAACCAGACTACATTGATAAGACATGACTAAACGTTTCTTTGAGTGTCTCGGTTGCGGCCATACCAAGTGAAAAATACAGTTTCCCGTCCGATCAACGTTAGTCAAGCCACCTAGGGCCACAGTGAAAATGCAGAGAGACCATGTGTGGAATTGTGGTGCTGCAATCTTTTTGAAAACCATTCCAATGAATATAGACGCTATATACCAAAGAATCCAAGGAATAAACTTTAAGCAATTGGAAGACCAACCCGCAGATGGACATTCATACCATGAATAACAACAAATCGAGTTTCCTCATTACAGAGTTATATAAAGATTTCGATACATTAGTTGACATTGAGATAGCTAGTATTTAATAGTGGTTGGTCTTTCATTCAGCAGGGAGTGAACGAAGGAGGTGGCCATGGAATAGCATGTATGCAGGTCTGGCCATTGATTAAGATATCTCTCTAAAGGGTAATCGAGCTCCGACCATAAAAACACCTCGATTCTTAGTTTTGCCTATTTTGTCCAAGACCAAAGAAATGTGTTGGAGAATAATGAACTTCGGTGGTTTCGCGGTGGGACACTAACACTGATATGAGCACGGCACGACCCCACCAAGTCCATCGTCCAGTTCAATCAACATTCTGCATTCGAGTCTTTATGAATCTTTATTCGAATCCATTCAGTTTTACTATTCTGAATTTCTTATTTAAGAAATTGAAAAATTTTATCGGGGTGGTTTCTTTGACTTTCTCAGAACAAAGACATAACTGTGATAATTCAGGACTCTCGTGTCTTCAGTCCCAGATTTCGTCAAATATGAAAAAAGAAAAAAAAAAATAAGTAACATATGTCAGGATCTTAATCTTTGACTAGTCTAAAAATCACACAATGTTCTATTACCTTAGTATACACTATACTAGGGTCTACTATTTATACTGCATATACCTCCAGTATTATTTTCTTATCCTGCATACAATTGTATGTAGAGAGTATGTTGCACCAGAGTCTAAGAGTGGTCCAATCAAGTATCAACCACTCAATGTCAATTCCGATTCCAATCATGACCATTAGGTATCAAATACCCTTTCTATAGCAACCAAGGTCAATTAAAAGAGTGTCAATGGTATCGGTCTCAATAGTAATAGTCAGTAAGACATTCAACTCAAATCAACAAGTCAATCTATCAATCAATGTCAAGTCATTCTATCAATTTCAATTTCAATATCAATATCAATATCAATATCAATATCAAGAATATCCATCAATTCAACAATTTAATGTCCATCAATTTCAGTTTCACCAACCAATTCTGTTGATAGGATATGAGAGTTTCATGTTTTTCAGTGGTACCGAGTGTTTCAGTAGTACCGAGTGTTTCAGTAGTTGAGAAAAAAAGTGGGTTGGACTGGTATCAATGTCAATGGATTAGTCAATCAAGTTGAATGAGTCAGTATGTTCAAAGTGTATAACCAGTAAATGAGCAATGTCCGTCATTCAATGTCATACTAAGATATCAGTATCAATATCACTCCACAGACATAAGTATCAATCAGTATCAATCAATATCAATCAATATCAATCAATATCAACATCCAGTCAATATCAATATTCAGGAGTAATCAGTCATCAACAGATACTAACCAATCAATCAGTATCAATCAATATCCATAATAATTAATGGATCTTTATCAGTATCATGAATCACTTAATGACCATCAATACCAACCAGCTCAACTCAATGCCATTCAGTGATATTAATAAGCACCATCAATCAATATCAATATCACTCATAATTATTGGATCTTAATAAGTCCATTTTTTTTTTTTTTGATATCAATATAATCTCCATTATGACTCTTGGACTATAACGTGCTGGTTATAAGGTCCTGGGACTTGCCGAGCCAGAGAGCATGCTTTGTATGGTCCACTAGATCGCCGGCCAGAGTAGTTGGGTGGATCAACACAGATAAGTGGCCATGGTGGAGTTGGTAGAAGTTCAAGACCCGCACAAACAATGCAGGGTCGTAATTGTGGGCGGTATCGAGTTCCCACATGTGGATAGGGTGGGGACCCACGGGCCGGTCCCAGAACTTGTGGACGCGGATGGTGTTGGCCTTGATCTCTGGTGCGAACTCAACAAGGACTTTTTCGCGGAACTCTTTTGCAAATTGTTTTTCCTCGCCATCCGCCTCGCGCCAGTATGTGTGGAAGTCGTAACTCTTGATATCCATGACAAAATCAAAAATGGAGTTGGAAACAGTGAAGTTCAAGATGAGTTAAAGTTGAGATGGAGTTCAAGAAAAAGTAAAAGGATTTGAACTTGGAGTTAAACTTGGAGATGAACTTGGAGTTGAACTTGGAGGTTTAATACTTGAAGAGTGATTGAAGAATCACGTGGTTGCTGGAGTAGTTGGAGTAGATTCTGTGCTGTAAAAGCTGTAGATGGAGTAGGAAGGAATTCGCAGCTTTATAGGTAGCTGCTGATCACGTAAGCGCGAGGTGCGGCTCGAGGACTTAGTCAACCACATTGACTAAAAGTCACGTGGCCCGCACCCTGGCCTTGCCTTTACTAATATCCCTCACCGCCCTTACCCCCTGCATCACCCTGCCTTACCGGCCGCACCCTCAACCTCACCCGGCACTCGACTACTAAAATTCCTCAGCCGCGCCCGCTCCGCCTCCATTGGGCCCACTCCACCCCACCCAAACACACTTCCCCATGCAGTCAAATTGTTGTACCTGTCTTGTCAACTCTCTTGGCTCCATCTTCTTAACCCTCTCTCCCTTACTCCATGCTAAGATCGCCCATGCTGATGTTTACGTAATCGTGACCAGGCGACTCTGAACGTACCAATGCGGGCGCGCTTTTCCACGTGGACTGCACCACACATAGCACCAATGCTAGCCCACTGCCGTGCACATTGTACACGATATCCATCCAATCAAATACCCGAGCTGGGTTAACGACATTCTGCACAAACTCCAGCGCCACTGAAGCCCCGACCGTCATGCATACAAGCGTGGCTTTCCATGGCCGGGATTTTTGCCACATGTAGTAGAACTCGGCGGTAAGGATGAAGAATGTGATGAAGTGGATGAGTTTGTCGTGGCCCAAATGGACTGACGCAAATCCAAGGTACGCGGCAAAGAGGAGCGTGACTCCAAAGACTATTGTTAGTATACGACATGGAGCAATTGTGCCATTTACATACGGACTGCCACGGGGTACCTGATCGCAAGGTGCAACCTCATGAAGAGTGAATAGACGCGATCCAGATTATCACCTTTGATCCGTACACCTCTATAGACCCGTGCACCACACAAAAAATCCGTGCACCAAACCCCGGAATCTCGCAGACCCGTGCACCACCAGACGCATCGGAAGCCATCGTGCATCTCACATCTCCACAAACTATGTTCCGGAGATATTACCTGATAAACTACCTAGTTGGGTCTATTCCCAAACCAAAAGCGCCTGCTCCAGCGCCTCCTGCACATAAGCGCCCCCGGTCCTCGGCCCCGCAGCTCAGCCGGCTCATATACACGCCCCACGACCTTCTCCAGTACTTCCACAACAATGTTTACAGCCAGCCCCTGAAAGCACAACTTACCCATGCAGACACCCTCTTTTACAACAGTAAGGTCAATCACGAGTGGACCTGCATCGAGTACGACCAGATCCCCGACATCAAGTACGAGCTTCTTCGTCAAAAGCGGGAGTACCAACTCTCCAAAGCAGAGTCTGCATATAACACAGATTATGATTCAGAATCTTCTGGAAACCTGAATGTGTCAAAGAAGTCGTTTGGAATCGAACCCTCGCTCCTCAAGCCGCTACCGGAAGTCTTATTTCTAGGACACACCAATGCAGGCAAGTCTACACTCATCAACAGTCTCTTGCTTCTGAAGCACGAGGCCAAAACCGCCAATTTGGGCCTGGAGTACGCCTACGTGTCCAAAAGAGAAGGATATACCAAATGTCTCAACTGCTACAATGTAGGCAATAAACTCCGGCTAGTGGATAGTCCTGGGTATGGTCGGTTTGGTGAGGAGAGCCAGGGAAAGGTTGTTCTTGACTATATTCTGAAACGGAGCCAGTTACGCCGAACTTTTCTTATCATAGACAGTTTACAAGGGCTTCGGGACGAAGATGCTTCTCTAGTGGACCATTTGACGGAACTGGGGGCACCGTTTGAGGTGATATTCACCAAAATTGATGAGATGACCATGAAAATCCACCAAAAAGTGGTGAAATCCCGAGGAAAAAATGCTCCTCTCATGGAAACCGCGCAGGAAATCAATACTAGACTCATTAAGCATTTCCAGGGCTTAATTGAGGACTCGGGGCTTGGGAATCTCGCATCATTACCTCGGATCTGGTTCAATAATTCCCACTCGAACCAAATAATGGCCCGGAGGTACGGGTTTCACGAGATCCGCTACGCCATAGCAGAGAGTTGTGGTTTAGTGGGGCTGGGAGAGGTTTTACCGGATTCAGAAGTCTTGCCTAGTCGGGGAGGCCGGAAGGTAAACCGGTCGATTCGGATTAACCGGATCACGTGATGCCTTCAAATATAACTTAACTCCATTGAGCACCTGATTATACCTAAGTCCCTCAATTTCCAATGTCTAATATTCTGGGATGTGGTAAAGGTCCAAAGCAAACGAGCAATGTGCAGGACGCGACTGTGTATAAGCTCCAATTTGCATTATCAACGAACAAAATGACATCTCTCGACGGAATAGAGGAATATATGAGGAGAGAGTCTAGAGGAATATGAGGAGAGAGTCTAGAGGAATATGAGGAGATAGTTTAGTGGATTATGAGGAGATAGTCTAGAGGATGCAGATGAAACAGGAGGACTTCGATAGAATCCCTTTATCGGGTACGAATATCCAATGGAAGGACTCCGGAAGGAAGTCTCCAGAAGCTGACACTGATGAAGGGAGGCAAGAAGGTCGGAATATGAAATCGTATTTCCAGTGAATATGGCGGGGATCGTCTGGACATCCAATAAGAGCTCTCTGATACCAATCTCTGATGAGGGGTTTAGTCAGGGAGGCTGCAATTTGGGTTTGTGGAAGGATGTCACATGAAGGAGTTTTCCGGAGCTTGGAATATATATAAGGAGGAAGCTCCCGCTCAATTTTGAAGGGTATCGAAACAGTCCAGACATTCCAAACATTCAAGAGACAGAAAGGAATTTCGGATGTAAAGACAACAAAGACTGGACTATCACTGAAGTGCCTTATATACATTACAGTCTAATTCTACACTTAATATTGGTTAGATGACACTACGAATCATAACTCGTGGTCTGTTACTGATATTTATTTTCTTCGTTAAAACTCTTAATCTATCTTGATCTTTTCAAGGGGCTACGTATGTTACTTCATGCAGTATCTATTTTACTAATCCCAATTCCTTAGGACATGTTCAAAATGTCAGTCATTTTAGGAACCATGCTAAGTGCTTCTTTAGAAGCGTCCACCACGGCTGCCGCCTCTGCCTCCACGGGCGCCACCAAAGCCTCCACGCGAACCTCCACGGCCTCCACCGAAACCTCCACGGCCTCCACTAAAACCTCCACGGCCTCCGCCAAATCCTCCACGTGATCCACCACGTGCTCCTCCAAAGCCGCCTCTTCCACCACGAGCAGCTCCGAATCCGCCTCTACCGCCACGGCTAGCTCCTCCGGCCTTTCTCTTAGGCTTGGGGCCGACCTCCTTGGGCTTGGGCAAGAACCGCTCAAGGGGAAGCAACTTGTCCGGCGAGATGTAGAACTTGTCGCCGTCTTTGAACGACTTGGCCTGCACACCTTCGGCGGGCTTGATGGTGAAGAACACCTCGTTAAGAGGACCCAAAATCTCATCCACCTTGCCGATTTGCGTCTTGTTTTCCAAGTAAATTGGGGCATTGAAGTATGGGATCTTGACATTGATGGAACGACAGACAATGTCGCCTTCACACGAGTGTAAAAAAGTACCCATTTCGAGAACGGAATCTGGGGGGCCTTGGGGTGCAGAAAACCCGCCCCGCATGCCGCCACGGCCGCCTCTGAATCCTCCTCTGCCTCTGTTCATTATGTGTGGTGCTTATAGTGTGGAGTGTAGAATGTGAAATGAAGTTTTTTCGCGATGCCTGGTGTACGGATCTGGATACTGCAGGTAATATGGTTGAAAAGCCAGTACATCCGACTGTACTTTCCTTCCTTCCACTTCCCTCTTTAACTACTCAAGGAATTTCTATTACTAATGAAGGAATGTATATCCGTTTCTAAAGGGTTACATTTATTTCTTGGTTGTTTTCGATGGTGTGTCATTATATGCACTCCCTTACAGTCTCTATATTGACCCCTGGTCATCTATGAAGCTAGGCTCTCCAGGTAATAATAGACTTTCTGTATAGCTAGATATTTATCTTCTGGAAACATACAATTACACCTCTAAGAAGATCTATAAAGGTCGTGCGCTTACCAAAATCAAAATACTTAAAGTCTCTGCTTATCCCAAGATATCTCTTCCGACTTGAATTTAAGAGGATAAAATAGTTTAAATTTATACCAACGTGATTCCAGAATAATTTTTAATTCGGCGGCGTGCATATAAGACTCGGGATGGGCCGGTACGACCGGTGAGACCGGTACGCAGGCCGGAACTCGTACCCTCGGAACTACCCCCAATCACCCACAAACGACCTTTCGCCAAATTTCAAGACATATTTAGAGTCTGTACCTCTTTCATATTCAAAAAAGTTTAAAAAAAATTAGAAAAAAGAAAATTTAGGTGGTCTTGCATTGGGCCTTTTTGTCCTGGGGTAGCCTGGTGTACGGATGTTTTACTAGCCGCACCGGCACATGTCGACCTCGGATCTCCTCGCTTCAACTCCACGACCTAATCCTTTAGCTTATTTTGAATCCTGCACATACGCAATATCCAGTGCATCCAACCAGTTACCCCAAGCACGTGATCCGATCATGCTAATTTCTACTCATACATAATTAAACATTTGCGCTCATCCTAATCCTTTAAACCTACCGAAATATTTAGCCCCTGGTTTGTTGGTGTTGCTATATTAATTGGTCCTGCATACAATACTTATCTTACTCACCCATTCCGCGCTCCCCTCCAGCCACAGCAAGGACCCCTATACCCACCTTCTTTACCATGAGTAGCATGCCAGGTATGTATACAAGACCGGAATCAAGATAGGCAATAGTGTCTGGATCTCGTGCTCAAACATGAAACATTCTTCTCTGAAACAGTCATGCAGGCTGCGTCAAGTGAAACAACCGAACTGTAAACAGTCCGGAGACGACAAACAGACGGGGAATAGAGGTGAAACAGAAACAACACAAAAGAAGCAATGAAATGGAAGCAAAACATGCAAGGAAATATGAAACACCAGTAAAGCAACAATGAAACATGGATGTAACATCAATGAAACAGTGAATGAAACTTGAAACAGAAAGGAATTACCCGATCTAGATGCCTGTCTGAAATACCTACTTCTCTAGTATACTAACCATAGCCGTGTCGACGTTCAAAGTTGGCTTAACGGCCGAGGAGAAAGAACTCTACTCTAAGCTATTTAAGGCGTTGGACCCCGAAAGCAGTGGTATTGTGACTGGGGAGAAAGTCCGTTCGACGTTCGAGAAATCCGGCTTGCCCCCTAACATTTTGGGCGAGATCTGGCAGCTTTCCGATACACAGAATCTCGGGTTCTTGACCCAGTTTAGCTTCTGCCATGCCATGAGGCTTATTGGCTACACGCAGGCTGGCCAGTACCCTACGGCCCAGCTTGGACAGTCGCCCGGCCCCTTGCCCAAATTCGCCAAGTTGAGCTTGCCTCAGGCCCCGTTGAACCCACAATCCACCAGTGGATCTCTATTGCAATCGCAACCTTCCGCCTTGGTGCCACAGAATACCTTGACCCAGCAATCATTGCCCCAGGAGCCGATTTCTCCCGTGTCGAAAGCTGATTTTGACAAGTTTTCGCATATCTACGTGAAAACAACGGGTTCCAGCACGGCTCCTTTGGACGCAAACTCCGCCAAGGAGATCCTTATGAAGGCCAAATTGCCCACCTTGATTTTGGGCCAAATCTGGAGTCTTGTGGACGTTAAAAATGAGGGTGCTTTGAACTTGCTGTCGTTTGTTATGGCCATGCACTTGATCCATGGTTTGTTGAGTGGCCAGTTAAAGCAGTTGCCTCCTTTTTTGCCCGAACAAGTGTGGCAATCAGTACGGGTGGCTCCTGTTGAGCAGAACCAGGGTGCACGTCAGGTATCCCTGTCCTCGATGTCTTCTCAGTCGTCTACGGTGAGACACGTGCCCACCCTGGGCCAGGGAGTTGCCCAATCAGAGTGGGAAGTGACCTCTACCCAAAAGCAGCAATTTGACTCGATTTTCTCCAGCTTGGATAAGGCCAAAACCGAACAATTAGCTGCGGACCAAGTGGCTTCTTTCCTCATGACCTCGCGTTTGGACCAGCAAGATCTTGCCACGATCTGGGATCTTTCCGATATACAGAATACCGGAGTGTTTGGCCGGTTGGAATTTGGCATTGCTTTGTTTTTGATCAACAGAAAACGGGCTGGACTTACTTTGCCAAATGTGGTTCCTGAACAGTTGATCAAGTCTTTTGCCCAAGCCTCCCAAGCTCCTCAGGTCCCCCGACAATCCCAACAATTCCTGGAGAATAGCACCAACTTGGCCGCTAGCAGTCCCGAAAAAGGACAGAGATCCGTTTCAGCACCTAAATCGTCGTTGGACGACTTGGTGGATATCTTTGGTTCTTCTGAACAAGCCAAAATGAACACCGCTTCCGAATTGGGCGTCCCTCGAAGACCCTCCTTGCCTCAGAGGACTAGTAATAGCGAATTGACCTATGGCAGGTCTCCTGTCCCATCGACCTTTAGACCAACCTCAAGCTTTGGCCAGTCCTTACTCAACAAGCAGCCATCTTCCAATGAAGCAGACTTGATAGGCGAAGACATACCGTCCAAAGCCACCGGATCGCCTGTTCGTCATGCTTCTCTATCGGTACCTGCAGCAACTCCAAGTGCAGAAACAAAGGAAGCCAAACATAAGACCGTCGACTACGAGGCTTTGAGAAGCGTTCCTGCACCTCCAAGAAGCAGAAGTAGCATGGTTTCTCCTCTGCCTCTTGCTCAACAGCAACCAACAAGCAGTGTGTTTCCTGAGACGCCATCCTCAACGGAGAAATTGCCTGAGAACAACGACTTGTTAGCTGATTCAGAAGTATCGGGCCAGTTATCCGAAGCCACCTCCGATATCGCAAACTTTTCCAACCAGATAAAGTCTTTATCTGGCCAAACGTCTGCTCTTCACGAGAAGAAATTGCGTGCAGAGGCTGAACTCACCAGAATTTTGGCTGTGAAAGAGGAAATCAACCTGAAGCTTAAACTGTTGAGAACTTCTTATGCCAATGAAGTCAAACAAGTGGAGCAGGTTGTTTTGACCTTGGGAAATGCCAAGGAAGAAACTGAAGCGTTGAGATCCGAAGCGTCCATTGCAGAGGCAAAATTCAATAACATCACCAACGAGTTGCACGAGAAACAGTTGCAAGTGGAGGAGCACCAGAAGATCAACTCGTCGTTGAAGGAGAAGTTGGGCAACTTGAATGCAGAAAATGCCGAGTTGGAGAAGGAATTGGTTGCCAAAACAGCCGAGGTGCAACGTCTTTCCAACGATGTGAATGTGCGCAAATCGCAAGTGCAAGTTTCATTGGTGAAATTAGACGAGTCGAGGGGCAAAATCTCCGATTCTGAGTCCCAATACGCTAAGTTACTGGAGGAACACGAGAATTCTGCCAGAGAATTGGAGATGCATGAGGCTGAGCAGAAGAAGTTGCATGAAAAACGCCAGGAACTTGAGGATAAACACAGAGAGCTTGGCGAAAAGCAAAGTGGCCTCACTAAACTTGTGGCTGGTGCTGCTGGTGCTGTTGGGGGTCTGGCAGTTGGTGCAGGAATAGCTCTTTTGAACAAAGAAGATTCTTCCAGTGGCAGTGATTCCAACAGCCACACTGAGAAGAAGGAACCAACAGAAGAGGAGAGTGGAAACGAGGAAATTGGAAAGGAAATTGGAAGTCACGGAACAGAAAAGCTGGTGCTTCCAGAGTCCCAGAGTGTGCCTTCAAGCAGAGACTTTATAGAAACCACCAAAGGAGCCAATGCCATTTCACATCCGGAAGTTTTTCAAGACGTTGGTGATGAATTCGGCCCCAAGGTGGCTGTGGATGCCGTGGCCAATGATTTCTCTTCGGATTTGACTGGAGTGGACGATGCTACTAAGGGCCACAATCCAGTGGGTGATGCTTTCCATAATGATTTGGAGGCTACCGAAAAGTCCGGGCTTCCAGACTACGACGACGACATGCAGGAGTTGCACAGCCGGTTTCCCGATCTTTCCACCACATACAATGCTGAGGCCAGAGACGTCCACGGCAGCGAAAGCACTAACCGGGAGTCGCCCTCTTCGGCCATCGAATCTTTCCGGCAAACGGAAAATAGCGAATCTGCAGCCACTCCGGTGACGTCACCTTCCAACTCCGAATACAGGTTCCAGACCGTGCAAAACGGACTTGTGGCTGGAATGGCCGGTATCCCAGGGGGCTTGGTTGGAGTCCAACGCACGGACTCCTTGACATCCAGTGTGCAGAACAACCCATCGTTATCCGTCAGAGACGACAATGTGGAGGAGGTCAGCGACCGTGAAACCGTGGGAGAGGAGGTGGCCGTGCCCAAGACCACCCAGAGACTGAATTACGACGGGTCCAGCGAAGGCGAAAGGGCTTCCTCCGGTGTGGGGCTGTTTGAGATAGTCAATGCCGAGGATGCTAAAGGTGCACAGGCCAACGACAAGTTCAAGTATGGAAAAGCAGTGAACGCATCCAATGACGAGGAGGAGTTTCCCTCTCCACAAGAACTCGATATTGACGAGAGTTCATCTGATTCCGAAGCGGAGGGTGCAGCCGAGAAGTTTGACGATGCAGTGGACAACTTCACTCAGGGAGACAAAGACTCGGATTTCGACGACCTCAAGCCCACCGTGGAAGATGATGAAGATAAAGACGATTTTTTCGGCGACGAGTTCGATGATTTGAAGGTGGCCCATGAAGACAAGGGAGACGACTTCGATGACTCCAACTTGTCTATGGACGACCACTTCACGGGGGCTGACGAGCATGACTACACTCATAGCGCAGCACCCGATTTCAGTACCGGTGCCGAGTCCAACAAAGCACCGGACTTCAATGCTGTGGCCGATTTAAGCACAGCACCCGATTTCACCTCGGGCCCCAACTTCATAACCACTAAGACCGACCGGACCGAAACCGACGAATGGGAGGAATTGTTTGCTGGGTTCGGTAATGCTGCAGTGCAAGAGCCCAGTGCAGGAGCTGGCCAGTCAACCGGCATGTCTTCGAGCCCCTCGAACAATACCCATGACTTAGCGGTGCAGGAGCTCGTGGCAATGGGATTCGAAAAATCCGCCGTGATCAAGGCTCTAGAGAAGGAGAATTGGGACGTGGATGCCGCTACAAACTACTTGTTGGATACTGCTTAGAGCGAGCACTCCATAGAGGCCTTAGACATAATAATGAGTCTAAGTTCGTATTGATTATTGACTATTGGAGCAAGTGTAGTAATCAAGGCAATTGATTGTCAGTTAATTATTTAGTATATTGATTTGTTATCAGCAAATGGAGAACAGTATGGGTTACTAGAACAGTAGACTAGTCTGTATACTTAACTATATGCACTCTTATTGTTATATGCAGTATACGAGTATTTATATGCACCACTGAAAGGTTACTCTCCCTCACCAACCGGTATTTCGGCCTGTGGACTCACGCGCACCGCATGTCTAACCACCGGGGTGTCCCAGTCCACAATGGCCGAATGTACGGATCTGCGGTTATCCCAGATCACCACCGTCCGAGGCTCCCAGCTCGCGCGCAACTGCAAATCGTGAGCACTCTCTATATGTTTATAGAGAAAGTTAAGTAAGGCGTCGGACTCCTCGCTCTTCAACTCCACAATTCGCCGACCAAAGCCTCGGTTCACATACAAAGCCTTTTCGCCCGTGGCAGGATGAACACGCACCAACGGGTGGATATGCTCCGTGGGCTTTCTCCTTTGGATTCCACCATTCGCCACCGAATTGGACGCCTGCGCCACCGACGAGTGGAGCACGTGTAACCCTTCAATCCGGGCTTGAAACTCCGGCGAAAGCCTTTTATACGCCTCCACAGTATCGGCGAAAATGGTATCGCCTCCCGAGTCGGGGCCTTGCAACACTGCAAAAAAAGTGGTGCCTGGGGGTTGGAGCTCGTACGACGTGTCAGAATGCCAGCGCACCATGTTGGTGGTATTGGCAAAGGTACGCACGATTTCCCGGGGATCTGGTCTGCGGAACGTGATGTGCAACTCAGGGAACCCTTTAGGGGCACCCAGTGTGGGGTGGATGTGTAGGCGTCCAAAGTGTCTTCCGTATTCGGTGATGTATTGGGGTCCTTTTTCGGCCCAGTCCTGGTCGCGGAACACCACTACACCTCGCTGGGCCACGAAAAGGGCCAATTGGTCTTTACCGTCGGAATCCAAGTGGGAAAGCTGGACTCCATGGACCTCGGTTCCGAACTTGGGCGTGATTTGCTTCAATTGCGTTTTACCATTGAAAAGCTTACTGAAGCTGCGGTCAGCTCGGGCTCCTGGGTCCACATGGTCAAACGGCTTCAACGCATCGTATTTTTGTGTGGGGTCCCATGAAGGTGCATATTCGGGGTGCTTCAAGTTGGCCTTGGCATCTTTGTTGACAACATACACTCCATCGGGATCGACGTCGTCGACGTCGTCGTGGAAGTGAATATCGTTCAGGGCCAGACCATTGGCATCGAACTTTTTATTGAGAGTATCTGGGATCTTGACAGTCATAGAGAAATAAGTGGATATCTAAAGGGTTCAATTAGAATGAAAAGAGGGCGTGGAGGTGGAGAATACTGTGGTACTTATACCTTTAGGTGTGGCTGGATGGCGTGTTTCGCAGCCACATTGGCAGCAGCAGTCACGTGCTGCTCAGTGTCTGCCCACTTCCCACCACCCAAACTCAAACCCACCAACTAATCTCAAGTCATCAATTTAAACTATTTTATATTTGATAAGGTCTGGAAATGTCTTCAAAGGTGGTTTATGGTGGTACTGGTGTTTAGACAGTACCTGGTGGGATATATGGTAAGGGCACGACCATGACATACAGGAATTTACCAGAACCACCTTTCGATTATAGACCAATGGAGTTAACACTTAATATTTTGTAACTTCGGTGATAATCCTAATTTTGATAGTCTACTTATATCTATAAGTTTAGTTGCGCTTACCGGTGTATCTGTACTGTATACATGTCCCGTAGTGGTCATCCATTATTTCCTTTATATATTTTTTTGATATATTTTTCAAAATTCTGATCACAATTATTTCCCGGTTTCTATAAGTTTTTAAAGCCCTCCAACACGTCGCCCACGTCGGCCAGGACGTTCTCTGAATCCGCCAAGTTCTCCACTGGTCTCTCGGCTTGGGGTGTGATCCGGAACGCATGTCTCGAGACGGGCGAGTCCCAGTCAATCACAGCGGAATGAACCACTCTTCTGTTGTCCCAGATCACCACGGTCTTGGGCTCCCATGAGGCACGCAACTGTAAGTCGTGTGCTTGTTCGATGTGGTTGTACAAGAAGTTCAACAAGTAGTCCGACTCTTCCTGCTTGAGCTCAACGATTCTTCTGGCAAACGGCTTGTTCAAAAAGATGTTTTTTCTGCCGGTCACTGGGTGAGTTCTGATCAAAGGGTGGATGTTGGACACGGGCTTTCTCCGTTCGATTCCTCCTTGGCCTCTGGAGTTGGCTGCCTGCTCATCGGACGAGTGCAACACATTCAAGTTGCTCAATCTCTTGCGGAATTCCGGCGATAACCGGTTGTACGCCTCCTCTGTGTCAGCGAAAATGGTGTCGCCACCCGCATCCGGGCCCTCCAACACCGAGAAGAAGGTAGTTCCGGGAGGCTGGAGCTCATACGACACATCCGAGTGCCACGAGATGGCATTTGTTCTTTGAGAAAACACCCGCTCGAACTCGTTGGGGTCGGCTCTTCTGTAGGTGATGTGCAACTCTGGGTGGTTCAAAGGAGCTCCGGAGGTTGGGTGGATATGGAGCCTGCCAAAATGGGAACCATAATCCACAGCAAATTGAGGCCCGTACTCAGCAAAGTCCTGGTCCCTGAAAATCACCACTCCTCTTTGAGCCACAAAAAGTGCCAACTCGTCTTTTCCCTTATCGTCCAATTGCGACAACTGCACACCTCTCACCTCCGTGCCCATCTTAGGAGTCACTCTCTTTTGGGTAAACTCTGCATCTTTGGGGAACAAGTTGGGCAACTCAGGGTCTGCTCTGGAACCTGGGTCCACGTGCTTGAAAAACTTTAATGGCTGGTACTTTTCGTTGGGGTTCCACGTGGGCAAGAACTCGGGGAACTCGGCCTTGCTTCGGTTCAACTCACTAACTGTGAGGATCCCGTTTTCAATCACTTGATCGGTTTCTTTGTTGAAGTGAGTATCAAAGTCACCAGAGTGGGGAGATTTCACTTCAGTCATATTGAAGGTATAAGATTTGCCAATTCAATTAAAGGGGGTTCAGTGTAGAGTTAATTGGACAGTGTCTGTAGACTTGATAGGAGAGTCTGAAGAGTTCCAATAGCGTTCGATTCAGAGTTTGATTTGTCCAGATACCAGAAATGGAAAGAAGAAGTAGTGAAGGGTCGAGAAAAAAATTGGGTGGGTGTGGCGGGATATTTATATATGGCTGTGCTGACAAAGCTTGAGTAATTGCAAATCGGAGCCACAATTTGAAACTGCTGCGAAACGATGCGGAGAGTGCACATCATCCCCATAGTTTTGTTTTATGTGCAAGTCTCTATCGCCCAGCCACAATTATTTCGCAGCACGCGAGAGAGGTATGATCCCGACTCGGGAATATGATCCCAATTTCACGTGTGATTTGTGTGTTTTATGTTTCATGTGTTTTGCGTTTAAGACTTATTTCAGATTTGTTTGAGCACTGTTTCAGTATCACGTGATTCGTGTCTGTACCTGATTCTTATTTCTCTCCTATTGTTAAGCCACAGTGTCAAATGTCTCCTGACAGGTGCGTTTTGCCTGCATATACACCACCGTATCCTCACATGACATGGCCTCAGATAACAAAATATCAGCCACGACTATTTAAGCTTGGCACGTGATGTAAATAGCCATTCTCGAAAGATATCAAACAGTCCTCTTTATATGTAGGAATGATGGTCACGTGTTTCCCTATACCCCAGTCATTAACCATTCCGTAAATTTACTACTGAATTAACCATACTCAGTCTAAGACGTTCTACATATAAGTACCTTCCTATTTATATTAATACCTATTAGTACCTATTAATACCTATTAGTACTCCTATATATCCATAACCCATCGCTAGACCAGCTAGCACCCAGTGCGTAGGGTAGTTCAGCAGACCAAACCACCATACTTGATATTAAGCCCAATCACCTTTTGAAAGAGTAGGTGACCAATCAGCAATCAGTATGATATTATAACAAAAGTTTTATCTTGCCATATGATTGCAGATGATTGACATACTGCTCAGCCTAGTTCTTTATCTGGAGCAATGCACGGTCACTATCAAACGACGTGACAATAAACTTGGCTGGCATGCCTGCACGCCGGACCTGAGGTTTCTGCACCTTCATCTTGATGGGTGGGAGCGTGATCGCCTGGATACCTTCATTTTCCTTGGAGCCTCTAAATTCCTGTACTGTATCAGCAGCCTCGAATCGGGGCGATGCCACTGGAGAGGGGTATGCACTGGCCCCACATGGAGTATTCTTTGAGGAGTCTGGGAAGGTCTTTTCTGTGAAAATCTCTTGTGGCCTATCGTGGAGCTTTTGTTCCATTCTAGGGGTGGCAAGGCCATGGGGAGGTCTTGACTCATCGGTTTCTGGGGTCTTAATACCCACGGTTTTGGCGGCCATTTTGGATGCTGGTTTAGAAACTGCCTTTTCTGGCCATGAGCAATCTAGGAAGTTGCGGATACAAGCCTGGCACTTGCCGCCATGGGTTTCTTCGTCACACTTCTTCTTCCTGCTTCTGCAAGTTAAGCAGCCCGTTTTCGTTCTGCGCTTGGGCGTGGCTTGGGAACGCACCGGTCTGGGGCCGGTAGTTTTCTTGCCCGGAGCAAAGTCCAAGACTTGCTGATAGTTCTTATAGTTCATGATGGATTTAGGGATAAAGAAACAGAGTTGGCTGTAAAAATTTTCGGTTTGTTGTGGCAGCAAACAGTCATGCCAGAGGGGCATCTGGAAACGGCAACTGAGACAGACGCCTTTCTGCAGATCGCAAGAGAGCGCGAGGTTTGGACGAAAGTTGCAGGCGAGTGCGAGGAGGTTCCGGAAATGACAGGCGAGTGCGAAATCCGGTCTTGTTTTTGGCCGTGTACCTCGCGGCCACTTCCGTATGGGGAAACGTTTTAAACGAGATATACAGACCCGTGCACCATGATCATGACAAATACCCGAGACTTCCAGTACCACCCCTCGGTCACATACCTCTACACAGGAAACCGTTATTTAAGGGAGACATCCGAGGGTTAGTGTTTCCTGTATATAATCCCATTATACTTCTTTCCATAAAATTCCTCTTTGAGATCCATCTTGGTCTTCCCTATTTTATGATATGGTTGTTCCTGTATGTATAATGACCCTTTTTGGTGTACAGGTTTCAAATCGGCTGCGCCATTTTTTCCCGTTTCCATACATCATCCCCCCCCCCCCCCGCTCTTCTTGGCCTGTATGCAGGATAATCGCTACCAAAGTTTCCAAATAAAAGAATGAGTAGTAGATTATTCATGTCTATATTAAAGGTTATTCCTGTACATAAGGGTTATACTGTCTACTGACTGTTTCATAAAAAAAATGAAACCAGTGTATACAGGATCTTGGCGTTCTGTGCAGAATCACCTATACGCTCAAAAACCATGGACATTTATAATCTCTATAGACAAGTCAGTCACTAAGTTCGAGTACACAACAAACCCGTACACCCCAGACCCGTACACCAAAAACATATCAATCCTAAAAAAAAACATGACTCAAAAAATCAAAATTTAAAGAAATCACCATCTGAAATAAACCCCACTTTTTCGGATTTAATACCGGAACTATTAAATTAAATTTTCTCTGTTTCATGAAAAAATGGTGTTTTGGTAATCAATAAGGAGTTTTCCAATGGATGATGCACTGCATACATGACATGATTACCTCAAATGAGAATCTTTGGTCACATGACTCACAGTAACCAAGCAAGCCAGTACCTCCAGTTGCCCTTTTTATACTGTACTAGTTGAATCTTCGTATATGTAATCAAAGAGTAAAACTTCATAATACTTAAAAACCTTTTATTAGATACGGTACAAATTGAACTCCGCACTACTAAGAGAAACGGTGTGCATATAGTCCATGGATGCCACAGTGCAATTGACAGTACTTGATGTTCTTATTGGCGATAGATTATTTGTTCAATTAATTGTTTAATCTATTAAGAGAGGGGCAATTGAAATCAATCAATATTGTACTCTAATGTCCTTGGCTTATATATTTGTAGAGGGTATGGTCGAGGTTTATATATTTGTGTCCTGCATATAACCACGCGCATCTTTCTTCAATGGTTACTTTAAACATGGAATCAGCTTTAAATAAGAATCTGAGTCTCCAATTCTTGAACCATAATAATATACCAATTTTTTTTACATCGTCAAATTTATAACTGGTTTTTAATAAAAAAAAAATGAATGATCTGGCTGGTTATTTTTGTGGTGTAGTTGAGGGGAAGGGGGGAGGGTGTTGAGACGGAAGGTGCGTATATGCAGGATTTTAAAGTACTCAATAGTTTGATGGAGTAAAGCTTAGTAATTTTGAATGGATAATGAATTTGGGGTGTGAAACTAGTACAGTTCCTGTTGACTATTTTTCAGTACGGTATTGGTAACCTTGATCAAGTTAGAGGAGGACATTGTAGTGACCCTCGGAACTGAA
The DNA here is from genome assembly GCA_002370245.1 of Metschnikowia sp. 04-226.1. Classification (NCBI taxonomy): domain Eukaryota; kingdom Fungi; phylum Ascomycota; class Pichiomycetes; order Serinales; family Metschnikowiaceae; genus Metschnikowia; species Metschnikowia sp. 04-226.1. Next base: position 117,131 of record NLAD01000685.1, read on the forward strand.
GACTGTGCCCGGAACTGAAGACTGTGCCCGGAACTGAAGACTGTGCCCGGAACTGAAGACTGTGCCCGGAACTAGTTAGCACTATGCGATATAAAACTGCACTCAGAGACAATTATTAGCTCAAAAATAACATGTGCAATTACCGGAATTCCAGAATTCCAATAAACCCAAATTCGTTTAGTTTATAGAGAAATAAAGGTGGTTTGCATTGGGCCTTTTTCTACTGAGGTTGTGTGGTGTACGGGTGTGTCTTAACCCTCGGTTCTCTATAATGCGTATGAGTACCGCACGACCACAGACGAGTGGTAGTCATATCTCAAAACCAGAATCATCAGATACAATTATGGTACACCTTGATACCTATTTTTCTTTCGATTTCAATGTATTCTTTCTTAATTCTCGTAGTGATACAAAAGCAGGTGATAATACATAATTGAAAGATACCAAGAATATTGTGTACTCAAGTTAAAAAACATCAAATATTATGGAGATAAAACCAGTACACCATGCTTTAGAGTTCGTTTACCCAAAGAATTTCCAAATTCAAAAAGAATCAAACCAATGAAATATTTTTTTCAAATTTAAAAAAAAAAAAAAAAAACCCAAACAATTCTTGGGTCTTGGTTACGGCGTAGTTTAGTGAGGTTAGGTTAGACTAGGAGGTTGGGGGGGTGGGGGGGTCCTTTTGTGCAGGAAAGCGTGCATAAACCAAAACCCATAAGATTATTTTCTATCGCTATTGAACACTATTCCTATATTCAGTTCTCCACAAGTATAATGTCTATAGTGATTTTCAAGAAAATATAGAAATTGGCCATATGATTATTTATTTATTTCTATTTATTATTTATTTCTTGTTTATTTATTTTTCATTTATCTGTCTATTTCTTATTTATTATTTAGTGAATTGGTGTATTTTGAGAGTGCGATTCTCAGTGATTTGGAGGTTTGGTGCGAATTTGGTGCTAATTTGTAGACTCACTCATGCCCTCGAAACCAGACATCACTTGACAAACCAGACAACATTAGACAATCAGGATAACACTAGACTTGACAGAAACAGGACAGAAACAGGACAGAAACAGGACAGAAACAGGACAGAAACAGGACAGAAATAGACAAACTAGACCCCATATTTCTTTCCACAAGGTGTATTTTTTTGGAGGTTCCTACCAATTCTCCTCACCTCGTTCATTCTCCAAGTGACGATACGATTTGGTGGCCCAGGTGATCTTGCAAATGGTGGAGTCAAGTCTCAGTTTGAACCCAGCCCAATTTATTCATTTGAAGATACCCCCTTATCCCAGAAGCCAATCAAATCATTGCGCTCTATGCAAATCTTAAAAGGCGGCTCCAGGTTTGACAATAACTTGGCGGCACCAGATTTGCAAATAACTTGCCTGCTTGGTCTCCATACGCAGACGGTGTGGCCAATATCTCTCCTTTGGCAAGTCTCGAGAATCATGCCACGATTTTGAGTGGTGTAGGGTTAAAAACCAATTGAGGGTAAAAAAAGTGGGTTGGCGAAGCGGCCTTCCGAGCCAGGAGCTTTATACTAATTGCTGCAAACCTCACGTCTCAATCCATTCCACACCATCATTATGGGAGTATATACAAATTGCAGAGACCATCGCTTGTACGCATAGGTTGCTATTATTGCTGATCTCGAGGGTCTTTTCTGAGCTTAGTTTACAGGGATATGTTCAGAGGTTTTAGAGGTATTGGGGCCGGATTTTGAGTATGGAGAGTTTTTCAGAGAGTCTATAAATGCAGCTGCATGGATATAACATAAGTTGAGATGTCAAAAAAAAAAAGAGTGGTTTATTCAAAAATCATTTTCGGCCAAACTCACTTTTGGATTATCATTCGTGGTTAAAGATAAGTCTAGAGTCATATTAAGGTCTATCAAATAATTAGAATTTGAGAGCTTATTTCTGTCTTCAGTCTTCAGTCTTTCGTCTTTTGTCTTTTGTCTTTTGTCTTCAGTCTTTTGTCTTTCTGTCTAAATATCTGTCTAGATAGACTTGACAGAACTGCAGTTGAGATGTGAAAAAAAAAGAGTGGTGTATTCAAAAATATTAAAAAAAGACTGCTCTGAATCCCTCAAATCTCAATCTTATGTTGTACTCTACTGACTGGACATTATTAGTTATATTCCTGAGGAGTTCTAGTCCTGAGGAGTTCTAGTCATGAGGGCTCCTTCTTTAAACCCATGGTTTAATAGACTAAGAGTATAGACGTATTTTTAAATCTAGGACTAATTTTATAATTTTAGAATGATTTGCTTTTAAAGTATCCTGCATATAACTCCATTTAACTAAAATTATCCTACATACAGTGTACTATTTTCAATAGTTTAACTATAGTTCTAATATCATTCATTATTCCATCACATTCATATATAACCTGCTGTTTGAATCTCAAAAATACATGAAAGTCAGGTCATTCTGTTGTCAGTAAACTCATGGTCAGTTCTCATAACATCACAGTGCTCATAACCCAGTGCTCATAACCCAGTGCTCATAACCTACTGTTCAAGGCTCATAATCCCATATCCACCATTACAGTCTAGTACCCTTGCCCAAGTCACTAACTTTATTTCTACTCAGTCTGGAGTAAAACTCATCTCAACCGAATAGTATAGCTGATCTATTAGAGACGTATTCTGGTTTAATTATATAGTATCGTTGTGCACTACATGCAGGATACACTCCAGTTTTCACTCAAGTCACTCAGTTCTTATATTTCTGTCTTATATTTTTGGCTCATGCTTTGGTCTTATCCTTTGGTCTTATGCTCAGTTAAGGTATTTGTATTATAATGATGCAGTGGTCATTGGCTGTGTAGACCAACTACCTACCAATTAGACTACCCTAAGACTAGTAGTGTTGGGCGTTGCTCACAATCTTTTTATAGACTGGCACCAGGGTGTAATGCTTTCCCAGTAAAGTTTGTAATTCAAGAGATATAGTAGTCGTCTTAGTTCTTTGTATTGGTGTGCTGAACTGATACTAGAAAATCGCTGTTTTCCCTTTAACTAGGCGCATCTTGGCCTTTATATATTAGTGAGGCTACGTTTTCGCAGCCATCTGCAAGCCCCTTAACGCTGTGCGTTTGTGTCAGGATTCGCACTCTCCAAACTATAAAAGGAGGCCATTCCCTCCAATGAATATCTCCTTATATATATATTTCATTTCTGGACCATAACGTGGTTACTCCTTAAAATCTCCAAAGACAGATTCCACAACATACTTTCTTTTCCCATTCTTGAAACCTCCTTCGACCAATACCTCTTTGGATCGATTCCATGGAGGATCCTTATTGTTTCATCTCGACAATGCATACTGAAACTGCCTTGGACCGATACCTTCTTGGATCGATTCCATGGAGCACCCCTATTGTTTCATCTGGAAAGTGCATAATAACACATGCGAGACGTTACACATCACACCTGTTCAACAATTAGTATTACTCAATATTATTCTTAATGGCCTATTAAGAGTGTTGAACAGGCGAGACGTGTAAGATGTTACACATCTCGCCTGTGTCAATATGCAGTTTCCAGATGAAAGAATAAGAATGCTACGCGGAATTGGTTGCCAAGCGGAATCGATCCAAGAAGATATCGGTCCGAGGAGGTTTGAAGAATGGGGCGACGAAGAAGGTATGTTGTGAGATGTGTCTTTGGAAATTTTAAGGAGTAATAACGTTATGGTCCAGAAAGGGAAAATATACATATATAAGGAGATTCCGCTCCTTGAGTCTACGGGCAGTGAATAAGCTTACTTAAAAGGGAAATTTCCTGGTATAAGTTTAGTAACCACAACAATACAAAGAACTAACATGACTACTATATCTCTTGTATTACAAACTTTAATGGAAGACCATTACACCCTGATCTTGGTCTATCAAAAGATTGTGAGCAATGCCCAAAAGATTGAAGCGGTGTCTATATACAGTTGCTTCGTGAGGTCTAATGCCGGTCGCAAGACTTAGTCCATGGATTCGAGTCGCAGTCACTTCAACACTCATTCTATTCTTTTCATTCTCATTCTCAAACATCGTAGTCTCATTAGATAATATTCACAGTCTCATTAGACAGAATTCTCACACACGATACTTCAATCAGATAAATTGGACAAATTAGACAATCGATCACAATTCTGACCTTGTATAAAGCCAACCCAATAAAAAGTCTTCATGCATCTTATATCACTGGATCTTTACGTCGAGCCTGGCCTCGTCTGATCCACCCATCTCCCTCTTTCATTAGTCAGTACAGTATGGTACATTAGTCAGTACAGTATGGTACACCAGCACAGCAATAGAGACAGTCAGAAAGTCAGAGTCAGACAGTACAAATTGCCTCATCTCAATTAATCCACTGTACCTTTGAGTATACCCAATACTCTGTTGTATATCCATCCGTCCGTTGTAAATTCACCCGTCCGTTGTATATCCATCCGTCCGTTGTATATCTATCCGTTCAGATGTTTGCTTATATCCTGTGTCTGTCCTTCTTAGCAGTGAAGAATGGCGACCAGATACCCCTGACAGACTCGTTGTTCGACATGACCTTGTGGTTGTACTTGAAAGGCGAGTTGCCTGATCTTTTGATATACTCTGCAAGCTTCTTGGTGACCTCTACGGCGTCCAAGTTGCGGATATCCACGTTTTCCTGGCGGCCATTGTTGAAGTGGAACGTGGCCAGGGGGTGGCCGTTGCGGCGCAGGATTTCAAACATGGTGTCCTTGTTGTCGGCGACGAACTTGTGGAAGCTTGGCGCCTTATGACTGAGGAGGTCTCTGACTCCCTGCGAGGAGCCACCCCAGTTGCAGAAGCCAAGGGTGATGCGGTAACAAGGCTTGATAAATGCTCCGACTCCGTTACGGGCGAGCGAGAGTTGGGGGATGGCTTTGACGGGCATTGTACTTTGAGTTTGAGTGGTGATGATTTTTCGCGTGCTTGAGTGTACTTGGTGTGGTGTACGGGTTTCGGGGCATCAAGGTCAGAGTCACCAGATCCAATACCCCTAATTCTATTTTATTGGTATTAAAGTAGAGGGGTAGTCAAGTGGTAGTCAAGAGGTACTTAAAAGTGACTTTTACGAGACAGAAAATTTTATAGGGACGGATTCAGTAAGTATGGAGAAGGATAGGGCTCAGCTGAGCAATGAGGTCAATTAGAGTTTTTATGGGTGGCGCACGACCCTACAATTAAAGTCACGTTACAATCAAAATCTCTCAAAAATGTACGAATGTCTGTAGTTTTTATTGTTTGATATTCTATTGGGCAGACATATTTTACAAATAGTGTAATAGTGGTATATTGAAATGATGGTATAGTGTTATGTGCAGTACAGAACAATATGCAGTACAATATAATAGATCACTGGAAACCCTTTATTAAGATCTTCAAGAGAATATCATAGAATGTAAATACTTTATATAGCTTAAGTATTGGGGGCCAGTAATTTTAGCTCAGGGTAGTGCGCGGCTCATAATAGGTGTGATTGGTCTACTGTGTTACTCAATTCCTGTATGTTACTCAGTATGGCAGTACGCGCTCTACCATACTGTTAGTATCTACTCCCACCAGTCTCGATCTATTCCATCCTCTTCTCCTTCCAAACTTCTCTTGAACGGTATAGGAAGAAAAAATGGAGATTTGCAAAAGCTCCTGCATGCGGCTCTCCAATTGTTAACTTTTCTAGTTGTTAGAACGGTGCTGATCGGATCTCCTAATGCATCAAGTGCTAAGAGCTGCACCAAACTTCACTCCCTATTTTTTCCATTCCTTCTGATTTCTATGTGAGTCTGTTTTTGATTTTTTGATCTGACTCAACTTCGAATCGACATTTGATCCTAGATGTTGTTGAGGGCTCATTTGCTACGAGCCCAACATGGAGATTACGACTATTTGAGTCGACTAACAATTAGGATTTTCCTTCCCATACTTTATATACTATATCCTGTTTTATCCTACTCGCTAGACTCATGGTTATTCTCATATACTACCACTCTGGTATGGTAGAGAAGGAGAGTTTATAGTGGTTTATTAGAATTGGTGAAGTGGGGAATTGTGGGGAGTGAAGAAACTCCAATGTGGGTTGGAAACGAGTTTTGGTTTATTTCAACTGCTAGTTCCAAAAATAGCTTCTGGAAGTGTCCAGTAGATGCAGTCACTGGTCTGTATACCTCAGAATGGTCTCTAATGGAATCAGAAGTCACCAACAGAAGTCACCAAATGGTCTTATTTATGATGATCTTTTCGTGACCTTTATAAGTGTCTCCATGTACAAAGATAAAAGAATTTGATTGATAAACTGGACTATGACTTGACCTTCTGGTCTGGCGGGTTGTATGCAGGATACATTGGTAATATGAGCTTTACTGAGGAACATGGAAATATTACAGACGTATGGATACTCTTTGAGACTTCTAGATATTTGAATCATTGGATGAATACTCGAAAAATCGGAATATTTTTTTTTAGTCCATGACTCAAATTATGGCTCATAAAACGTGGTGTGAGACTTGAATGGGTATATGATTGGAGGTATATTCCTCGAAATAAGTCAAGAGATAACATTAGGTAATCATCTGGCGTTGAATCCGTGGAAATCGCCTATTACCAAAAAATATCTATGCCCAGGTCATTTTGGCTGTCTCGTTGAAGTGAGACTACCATGGAATATCGAGCCGGAAGGAGACGGAAGGAGACGGCTGCCCTTAGAATTCCAAGCCTGAGAAACGATTTACAGAATCGGAATGATTCAGATCATGTCGCGATGGCTTCAGGGTCTGGTGTTCAGCTTTAAATCATCTAAAAAGCCCTGATGCTTTAAAAATAATAAACACGTTTAAGTTTGAGTTCCTGTCTACGGTATCTTTGGACTTTTGAAGAGAAAAAGCCTTTTAAAGTGGCGCAAGAAATGAAGTCTCTATTTACTGGTGTGTTTAAGTTGGAGATGTGTGAATTTATGTGGTGGCACTGCATATAGTGCACACCATATTGCCTGCGATCCAGGGTACTCCCAAATCCTTTCCGAAAACTAAAAGGTTTTATTCATTTCCTATGGATTCTTTTTAGTACAAGAGGAGGATCTTATACACCTCCACCGGCTTGCAACCCTTTTGAGCCTTAGCCTCAAACAGAATAGGCGTGAAGCTAAAGTCATATTTCTCCTCCTTCTGTGGAATCCCCGGACAAGCGTAAAACTTGACGTTTGTGATTTTCTTCTTGCGATCGAATTCAAACGGCATGGCGCCATTTGTTTTGCCATACCCCATCCAAACCTTATTCACGGTTCCAATAAATAAGGCCTCGTCGAAATCTTCAACGTAGGCCAAAGGTCCATGGAGGTTTATATACAGGGCATTGAAAGGACTACCGTAGCCCATAATAAAGTTGTCTTCATCGATTCGTTCTCCGTAAAGCCGTCTCAATTGTCCGTCCACTTTGGCTGCAAATATGGTTGCTTGGGCCTGCACAAAGGCGGCCATGGCCACGAGCCCTAAAATTCCCAACTTCATATTGAAAAAAAAAAATCAATTTGGAATGAACTGATGGAAACTCTTTCTCAATGTATAGAGCTTTTTAGATTCTTTGTAGAGGTTTTTTTGGGGGAGAACTGGGTGATTTTATATAGTGCGGAATGAGCATATTTGACCCCACACTATGAGCTGACTTGCTCTTTTTTTCCAATTTTTTTTGGGCTGCATGTATATTCCGGGATCACGTGAGCTCATTTCTCTATTAAAAAATAGAATGAAATTCCAATGGCATGTTTTCTATCGGGGTATAATTCACGGCTAACGGCTGAGAGTGGAATGCGACTGAGCGCGGCCTGTTCCTATAATGATACATCCCAGAATCTTGCAATCCCACACACCGAAACACCCAAACACTAGACTTAAGACCATAAATTTTGAGTGTGTACTTACCAATTGGAAGTGTAAGCTATCAGATGTTTTTTTTTGCTCTTTTTTTGCTCTTTTTTTTGCTTTCGTTTTGCTTTTTCTTGGCTTAAATTGGGGGTTCTGTAGTGGACTGGGTGTTTTAGACCCGTGCACCATGCGAGATTGACTGTGAGCAACACCATGAGTGAAACTGAGTGTGCATGTAAGACTCAACTGTTTCACTTGGCGTACGTCAAATGGCCAATTCTATCAGGGCTTTATATTTTTTGAATGCAATTTGGTTGGGTCCTGCACACAACACGCAGAATCAACTCTTTGATTCTTTAAAACAATGGCGTGATTTCCTTGACAAAAATCTTGGGAAGCTTTTTCTATGGTCTTGTACTTGGGGACTTCCAGAACTCGAGAACATGACATGTTTATACTCTGTCCCCAGAAAAAACCTTACCTATTCTTAAACTTACTATGAGCCCAGGTTTAGAATATCTTGAAGCGAAGCTCTGGTATGGATTGTTCATGAAATCACGTGACCATTCCGAGGGTCAGGAAGAAGTTTGTTCCTAGAAAGTCCCACGGCTCGTCGTTAGTTATAAAGACAAACACAGCGAAACCTTCAGAATTCTAATGAGGGAAAATAGGATCATTATGTCCATAATGTAATAGAATAATAGGTAGTGGTAAGACTATCTCAATGTCCATCAACCAGATGAGTTCCAGAAACCACCAAAAAGTGCCTAGACACTTAATCTTAAATTTCCAAAGTATTCGCCCCCAGAACTTATCCTGTACACTTATGCTGTAAAATTAGTCCATTAACGGATAAAAAGAGCTAGCGGTAGTAGGGAACCATTGGCAGGAACCACAAGAATAACATACATTAGTACATTATGTTTTCTCCACGCCAATAAGTACTAAAATCCAAAGTAGGTCTAGCCGAATAGTCAATGCCCAAAAGTGTGGGATTCTAAACCTGAACTTTTAAAGAGACACACTTAGTCCTGAACATTCAACCATAAATTAATAGTCCATCAGTGTTGCAGTCAATGGTAAATTCCGCAAGAACTTTCCCTCGGCTATTATGGCATATTTAGCCAATTTCAGCCAAGCAGGTGGTGATCGAAAACCCCATCGCGCTCGACCGCCTTTTCTTCAAACTGTTTCAAGAGAGTGGACTATTTTAAAAGCGAACAACATTTAATCTCATGTCAATGATTCTCTAGGGTTGATCTTTTGGGCATTATTCAAAGAGTGATCTCGATCAGGGAACCCAAGGCCTGTGGAGGGCTATGTATGAAGTAGGATAGGAAGGCTGACTTAAAGAAGGAGTATATCATTGGGATCAATGTGATTAGCAAAGCACAAAGCGACATGCAAAGAGCTTTTAAATCTGTCAAATAGTAAGGTGGATCATTGCTTCGAGAAAAGGAAGTACACTATTGGTGTAAAATTAAAATCTATTACTGGCATCAAAAGGTACCCATCGCAGCCTTTTATAGTCCTGATGCATGCGGTGCGTCTGTTTCAGATTCGCAGCCACAAAAGCAAAAACGGGGTATATAAGGAGCGTCCCCCGCCTCTTTCATTCAGTATTTTTTTCTACTTTCCACGTTTTTCAACTTCCCCCTTCTCTCCCCCTTTTCCCTTCCCCCTTCTCTCATGCTGCAATTTTAGACTCAACAATGTGGCCCAATTAGGCAAACCGCCGTGAATACCAGAGCAATGCCCGACGCCCAGAATCTTGTTATCAACTATGATTATCGTATCGATCATGATTATACACTATAATACATGTAATGATCATCATTGATACCACTGCCGTTTCCTACATACAACTTGCGAATGACTAGGCCATTTATGAAACTGATATGAACCTAATATGAAACTGACATGAACTCATTATGATTGTTATGAATTTATATGACTGTAATTTGATGTCTAGTCTACACGGTGCACTTGGGAGATGGCGTCATCGTTGAGCGCCTCCTCGGTGAAGGTGTCTGGGTCGACGCCGTGGGGCACCTTAAAGAACATGTTTTTCCAGAACCCATCGGCTCCCATCACCTCCTTGACCACCAAGGTGTACCCGCCGATGCGGGGGAGGATCTTGGCCCAGAGCGCCCAGTAGATGGCGCCCACGAGGAAGATGCCCCACGTGACCACGGGATGGATCCAGTACGGCAACGATTCGTACACGGTTTGGTCGCCGGTGGGTGGGATATAGGGAGCCACGATCAAATAGAGGGACAGGAGGGCAAAGAAGGCGACGACGGGGAAGGGGGTGGAGATTGGAGGGGTCCAAGTCCGGTGGCCCCTATATGCAGACCACTTCAAATAAAGCAAGCCAATGCCCACAAACGTATTAACAACGTTCAAAGGGTATGAGATCAAGTTCAAAATGAAGTTATAAGCATCACCTGGAGGTGGGGCCAAGATGGTGATGACACAGATGACCCAGTGTTGGAATAAACCCACAAACGGCGAGTTGAAGGGCTTGGAGGTGGAGAAGAACCGGGAAAAAGGCAAACTCCCCTCACGGCCCAACTGCTGGATGATACGGCCCTGCGAGAAGATCACGGAGAGCACATTTCCCAAAGTCGACAAGGCTACAAACACCGAAGAAGCTTTCTCGGCCTTGGGTCCAAAAGCATACCGGAAAAACAAGCCCACCACGGTTCTTCCGGAGTTTCTAATGTCCTCTGCAGGCACCACGGCAAAATAAGCCACGTTGACCAAAAGATAAAGCACAGTGATGATACACAACGCAAGCGGAGCAGCCAATTTCAATACCCGCACCGGGTTCTTACATTCGCCCAAAGCGTAGTTGGCATTGCTGTACCCCACGTACGACCAGATGATGTTGTATAAGGCGTTGACCACCCCAAAACCCAGGGGAGATGTTCCTTGGAAACTATTGGTGAAATTGCCCGGGCTCTTGAAGTTATTGGTCTTGATGCCTCCTCCTAAAGCCACCCAGCCTGCAACGGATATAAATAAAATGATGGCCACTTTGAAGATTCCCAAAACGTTGGCCAACATTAAGCCGGACTTGACGTGGAGTCCGTTGATCAAAAATGCAAACGTGATGACCCCCACGCCAATTCCACGCGTGTTCCATTGGGTAGTCTCCACGCCTGCTGCGGTGAGAAGAAACTCGCCCGTCACTATACTGTTACCTGCGGCCCAGCCGAGGAAAAAAATGTATGAGGCGTACATGGCGGTGACGAAGAACTTGGGCTTGGTATAAATATACTCGAGATAGTTTTTCTCGCCTCCGTTCTTGGGGATGGCCGACCCGAGCTCCATATAGGTTAGGAGCCCGGTGAAGGCGATGATGCTGCCCACGACCCATAAGATCAACGACGTGCCCACGGACCCTGAGAGTGTTAAGATTGTGGAGGCGGTCGAAAACACTCCCGCTCCGATGATCCGGTTGGTCACCAAGAAAATCGCCGACACCACCCCAATATCTTTTTTGTTCTGGTCAATGTTGACCACTGCATTGGTCTCAAAATCCTCTGTATTGTCGGACGACGCCGAGTCCGACTTCTTCTCCTCCAAATGCGACATCTTACTTAGAATTTGGAAGGGTGGAATGCTGCACGCCTATATATAATGGGCTAGTCATGAACTCTAGATGCGCAGGAAAAGAAACTGTGGCCCGCGCGCGCCGCGCTACTCGCCGAGCCCGCTTAGCTGCAGGGACCGGGGACTTGGGGCTTCGGTTCCAAGCACGCGAGCGTTATGTGCCGGTCACCACCATCTCTCTGCGCACCATCTGGCTTCTGCGAACGGCATTATGCCTTCGACGTGCGGCGTTACCGCATACATAAAAAGGCGTTTTCGGAAAAACCTGAGTTGCTCGCACGTGATTGGCCACCCATCGGCCCGCCATCGGCTTTCCCAGTACACTGTGGTTAATGCCTGGAGTGTTTGGAGAGCCACAGTTTGGGTGCCAAGCACTCCAAGAAAATCGCTATTGTGGCCTCTATGCGCTGGCGTTGCACAACGCCTTCTTTAAAATTGCTTTTTGGGGTAACCATCGCATGTGACCTTTTTGAAGTCACGTGACACCAACGGGTGAATCCACAGTCATACATTGCGCGCAGAAGGCATCTGCCATAAATAACCCGTCCCATGCATCCACACTATGACGTGACACATCACGTGCATCCGCACCTTACATGCACTGAAGTCACGTGAATTAACCTAAGAAGGTAACGTGGTAGTGAACGGGTGATGAATTCCACGTGACCGCTATATAAGTAAGTATATGTTATGTGCACGAAATTATTTTGTAATTGGTACTTGATCACGTGCTCCTTGACCACGTGACTATATAACTGTACACTATGCCTTGACGGCGGCCTTCAACTGGGCTTCGGCTTTCGCCAAACTCTCAGAGGTGCCCACCAAGTAGACCACGTTGGAGGCCTGCTCGGAGGCACGTGGCACCGTAATAAAGGCCCCGGTGTCCTTTCTCATCTGCAGAACCTTAGAGCCCATAGAGCCCACGATCCGGGGCATAGCCCGCTGGTCCCGGACGAAAGCCCAGGCCTCGGAATTGGCTTCTTCGGCTAAGTTCAACTGCTCCCGAATAAGCTCAGCGGCCTTGGCCGTAGCCTCATCACTACCGACCAACCGGCATGGAATGGTCTTATTCTCGGCGCCCTCAGCCCGCTCCAATGGCCGCACGACAAAGGTAAATGCCTCCTCGGCCTCAGTTCCCTCAGGAGCAGAAGGCAATGCCCGCTTGTTCAACTTCTGGGCTTCCTTAAGGCGTTGGCCGTGGCGGACCTCCACTCCGAGGTCGTCTCTCAAGGTCTTGAAGAGTGCGCCTCTGGCCGAGACCGTGGAGAAGAGGTGGCTCGGGATGTCCACCTCGTGGCTCCATTCATCTCGGGTAAGCTCGGAGATTTTAGCCGTCAAAAGCTCGATCTGGTCTGGCATACCGGCCAACGAGATTTCCGTCTCCTTACTCTCCTGGCCCGGGATGTTGATGCGGACATTGAATTCGTCTTGGAGTGCAGTGCGCATGGAGCCCCCGGGGCCGATGATTAAGCGGTGCTTCTCTTTTGGAACATTAAGCTTGGTCTCTACCAGAGCTTCACGTTGTGCCACAAGCTCCTGAACCTGGGCTACCAACTTCTCCACGATTTCCCGGTCACCCTCGAAAACGACCTCGCCCAGACCCAGGCCTTCGTCGGGGGTAGCGATCAACCGGCTATATTGTCTGCGGGTTAAACCGTCACCACCGGCCTTGGAGATCATGCCACGCATGACCGACCCTCCGGGGCCGACCAAGTCACGGATATATTTTGGGTTGATTGAAAGGGTTCTCGTGATGGAGTTTTCGACCTCGGAAATGGTGGCCCGGATCTTCTGCTCAGCTTCGGAAAGCGCAGCACGGGACCCAGTCAACTCGATCTCCACCACCCCAGTCTCCTCGTCCTGCTTCCGGTCCCCGGTGAACTTGTAGTCGATCCCGGTAGCTGCAGCAATATCCTTGATGTTTTTGCTGTCCTTGCCCAAAACACGGGAAATGGCCTTAGTGGGAACCTGCACAAGACGCTGGAGCCCATTCTCCTTTTCGTACTGGTGCAATTGCTTCAACTCGTGCTCGGCACGTGCCACGGCCTTGGAGGCACCCCGGATGGTGACCTCATGCTCGTGGTTGGGGGCATCAGAATGCGAGGCCTGCAGCTCCGAGGGGAACCGGATCTTGACGTTGTACCGGTCCTGCAACCGGTTAATGTAGGTGAAATGCGGGCCGATGATGCGGCGATGATACTGGTTTTCAATGCGCATGCGCACCAATGTTTCATCTGCAAGTTTGGTTGCAAGTTCAAAAATGGCCCGTTTGGCACCATCGGCATTGCGGCGAATACCCCGGATTGTGATTATACTGCGCGCGCTCTTGTCTTCATCACGTGCAGATGAAGATGCAGAGTCACGCGACAGAATATCACGTGCGTTATCACGTGCAACGTCCAATTCCACGCCGTACTCTTCACGGAGCCCGTGCAACCCGGCGCCGCCCTTGCCAATGACACGCGACAAGACAAATGTAGGCACTTCGACGGTGGTGCTGTAGCCACCCTGAGCACTGTATTCGGAGGCTTCGTCCACAATCTCGGTGATCTCCCGGGTCACGTGGTCCACGTCGGTTGCAAGCCCTTGCACGTGCACCTGATCGGTCTTCTTCTCTTTCCCGTCACTGTGCAACGTCACCTGCACAGAACCCTTGGGTACCAGGGCCAAGATGGTCCGTAAAGTGGATCCGTTGGGTCCTTCCACGTATTTCTGGCTCTCTGCAGGAACATCCAACACCACGCTGGCGAATTTCTTTTGCATTTCGTACACTGGGGCAAGTGCCTGGATGCAGTCTGCCAACACCGTCGACTCAGCATCGCCGAAATCATCCAATTCGTCATTGCCGGAATTGGCATAATCAAAAAGAATGAGTTTGCCGTCAAGAGTCACGTGTTTGGCGCCAGCCACGGTTTCCAAAGCTCCAGCAATCTTATCCTCAAAGAACACGTTGAGATCGGAAATTTCCTGGGTCTGGTCGGGCGTCACGCCATTGACCGCAGAAACAATGGCCCTCCGGGTCTGTTTGGCGGTTTCACCATCGTCGGACTTGACGATGATCTCCACGGGGAGTGCAGGAGGCACGTGCTGGGTGGCCAAGTCTGGGGCATTGATCTTGACTTCATGGGCCGCGGCAATGTCCGAAAAGACGCCGTATTTGGCAAACATAGCCGCCACAGCCCGCACGTGTACAAGGTTGCCCTTATGGGCCTTGCTCATGTCCAAAATCTCGACAGAGTACTCGGAAATGGCAGCGCGAGCGGCCTTCTGGGCGGCACCGAGGTCGGCCTTCTGACCAATGAACACGACGCTTCCGTCTCCCTCAGTCTGTACCAACACCCGGTGCTGTTCCAAAAGGTCGTCCACCGGCAAGAGCTGGTGCTGCGATGCAGGAATTTGAACCTTTACCGAGGTAAGGCTCTGTTCAAAGGCATCTAACGCCTCCCGGACCTCCTCACGTGCCTCAAGGGCCTGGGCCCGGTCTCCCAGGATAACAATAACGGCAGGCAGCGGCGACTTTGAAGAAGCCGATCTCAATAAAGTAGGAAGGCTAAACTCAAGGGATGAACCAGCATACTTTCCCACCACATCCTCCAAAGCAGCCTTGCCAAAAGCCCGCATGGAATCGGAAACAAACACCTTGATCTGCAAGTTCTTTGTCTCCTCGCTGACAATTGCCAAAATAAGCTGCTTGGCCATTTTACAGCCGTCGGCATCACCTTCCACAGTCACCAGTACCGTTTGTGCAAACACATCGTCTGCATCGGTTTCCCCGTCAGCAGGAGAAGGACTATCGCCATCCACCAGGCCAATATCGATTCTGGTCTCTGTCTGCGCAATGATTGGCTTCAACGTGCGGCCCTGGGCGCCGATTACCTTGGCCCGGACTTTAGCCGGAATAGGAAACGTCAACGCAATTGGCTTGGTCAACTTGCGGATCACCAAACGCTTGGCGTCTTTTACCTGCTCGGGCTTGCCCGAAATCAAAAACGTCCGTTTTTTGGTGTGTTGCGAAATCGTACACTCAATGTTGGCGCTGGTGGCGGCCTTGATGCTGGTCAAGATCTTGATGAACTCGGGACGAGCCACGTTCAATTGGTCTTCGGCATCCAATGAGAACGCTTCTTGGAGAGTGGACGTTTTAAACTTGGGAGGTGCTTTCGGAGTAGCAGAGGCCTGCGCCGCCAAAGCCGGGGTTGATCCTGCACTCACGGCGCCACCGCCATTGGACAGCGGGCCCCACGAGGTGCTGACGGAAACACCAGCAGGCGAATTGGCCTGGGAACTGGCGCCACCGCCCAAAACGGGAAAAGCCGATTGGTCAGCCAAAGACTTGGCGGACTGTGGCTCGGACTCGGGCGTGCGCTTGGCCCGTGGTTCCTCGGGCTCGGCAACATACGTGCCATTAACACGAGCGGCAATAATCTCGGCGGGGGTAGCCATGTTGGACAATAAAAAACAGAGGGGGGATTAGACTAGGAAGCAGGCGGTCAAAAACTGGGGTCAAACGGGCCCTGAAGCGGAATCAGTGGCTGGTGACGGACAGAGCTCTTAAACAAGGATAAGAGAGGGGATGGGTAACAGAGAACGAATTGGTGCTGTTTTTACCGAGAAGGAGAAGGGGTCTCGGAGAACGGTGCTGGAGTAGGTGGAGAAGGAGGATTTTCAGCGGAAAAATATTATGTGGTGACGGTGGCTAGGTGCAGGATGGCGTTGTGTCCAGGCACATCTTACGATCACGGTTACGAGGAACCATACGTTGGCCAATGATTTTGTGCAGGACTTGGCGAGTTGTATGTACAGGACCATTGGTGAGTTATACAGGATGTTCTAATTTTTGTGCAGTACCGGGCTAATTTCGACTACGGTAGTTTATGTAGGTGATGGCGCAGTAGAATGGGCGCACCCCCGGCGCATGAAAACCGGTTTTGCTAAGGACCGGGGGGATAATGGAGTGATTGTGTGCAGTAATATGGATATTATATGCAGTAATATGGATTATTATATGCAGTAAATGGATTATAATATGCAGTAAAAACAAATTATTATATGCAGGACATGGTTTCGGATAGAATGGACCAAACTCCAGTTCCCAACAATGACTTAAAAAAAAAATACTTCAATGTTCAAGTTTGGCATATATGTATAGATCATGCAATGTTTGTATAGTCAAAGAGCATGTGATTATGGCACAGCACGTGATGACTGCATAAACGAGAATAGACGAGTAGACCAATAGACTAACTCGGCAATTGTATCTTGTCCACAATAAAGATGATTTTTCTTAAGGTCACGTGTTCAAATCTTATATACTCATAACCCTATTTTATCGTACCTTCCTAGTTTTATCTACAGTCCACTATATAAAGCGATACCATAATAAATGGTACTATATACAGGTCTGAACCATCCCTCCATACATTAATTCCCCCAATTGCCAATATTTCCTAATAATAAAATTCTCTATAATGTAAAAATGGCCTATATATTATATGCATTTAATTTAATTTATATTTTCGATTGTTTCCATGGGGTTCCATGGGATTCCATGTCCACTGTCGTTGTCATCACCTATTGTTCAGTGATCCACAAGTTCAAATACAATGAAATATATCTTTTTTTTACAGCCATTGAGACTTTATTTGCTCCCCCACTATGAACTACCAAAAGAGCTTGTGATCCATCTCCATTGTGCTCCTGTATATCGCGTCATGACACTTTTTGTGGGTCTGTCCTTGCTGATCCATTGTTAGGGATATTTCCAAGTGATGTTTGAACCTCCCATCCACTTTTGATTGTTGTAATTTAATAAACTGTCCATATTTAAGAATTCGTCCCCTCAGATTCACTTCATTCCACCATATACTGTGCGGTCTGAGAATTATACCGGCCTGAGAATTACATAGGGCTGAAAATTACTCTACGGTCTGACAATTACTCTCGTCCATACACTTTACACAAAGTATAAATACTGTTAAATAGAGTAAGTGTAGTAGGGAAAGTAGACTAGAGTTGTATACATATTTCAAGGGAAGGATATTACGTATTGGGGACGCACATGAATACCTCTATGGGCCCATTTCTTCATGGTCCATCCATCTCCTCCAATCTCATCTCATGGACAAGACTAGTAGAGACCAACCCAGTAGCAGTAGCCTAGAGTAGGCAGTAGACTAGCAAAGAGGGTTTGAGGGTAGGAATCTGTAGTGACAGAATAGTCAACTCCAAATTAGTCGTGCCTTGCAATACTACCAAGTAGTAGAGTTGTAGAATGAGGAACAGCACTGGTACTAGGAATAACTCCGCTATAGCTATACCCTACCTTGGGCTAGACTAGTGTAGACAGTAGAGTCTACTGGGAGAACCAGCAGTCAGAACTAGACCCAGAACCAGTACCACTGGAGCCACCACCAGCTCGAGGGTGACCAACATACAACGTTTATGTCAGCAGGGTGAAATCCAGAACCGGAGTCAATTTCTAATCAGCAATCCCACACTCCACTCAGTTGGCCAGGATCCATGGAAATACCTGTGGATAAGGAATGGACTCGTGGGGTTTGTGGCGGAAGAGAATGGGAACCCAAGCTGGTATCAAGTGCATGAAAATGACTTCAACTGTTATTCTGGCCATGGTGTGTTTCGTGGTGCCTCTAGGCTCGCTCACAAGAGTGCCTGGGTTTTCGTGGCTGGGGGTATGGGCGCACATGCCAAATGCTTCGATGTTTCTGAAATAGTGATTCTTCTCTCCACAGTGACTGTTGCCGTGTTAGGTTTTGGGAAATCCATTGCTCATTCGGTTCCCTCTCACCTTATCATTTTGTTATTCTGACTCTGTCTTTCTGATTTTCTCACATATTCTCTTCTTCACTCATTCTCTTCTTATCAGTGTCATTACAAGGTCTCGTATAATACCTCGTGCAAACGGTAGTCCTCGTTGACCTCGTCAATGTACTCCCAGTTGCCAATGAAGTCGTCGCCGCGGACCACTCCGGGAAGCGTCTTGCCCTGCGCATACCGGCGCCATATCTTCTTTGCCTCCTCGTCAGTGCCCAAGTCACGGTACTCGAACTTGACCTTGTTAGCCTGCAAAATCGTGGTCAATCGGTTGGTACGGTTGACGATCTGCATGCCTCCTGCGAGAGACGTGAAGATGTACACGGGGAGACTTTTAAGGTGCTCCCGCAACTCGTCTGCGGAAATCCCCAAGTCTTCCGTATCCGCCTCCTTCACCTCTGCACCTTTCGCCTCTGCTTCCGATGCGGCTTCATTTTTCACATTATCTTGGCCAGGCAAAATATCCTTGGCTGCACCCACAACTGCTCCTGCAATCGACAGAATGGCAGAAGTTACTGTTCCTTGCTCTGCAACCTCAGTGTCAAACTCCTTATCTTCACCCTTTTCAGTCTGTTTCTCGCCACTCTTCTCGGTGTCGATCTCCTTCTTCTCGGTGTCAATCTTCTCGCCTTGTTCTGTGTCCTTCTCTTCGTTAGCGTCTTCTGCTGTTTCTTTACTCTCTGGAGCTTCCGTAGCGGCCTTTGGGTTTTCCAGAGTCTCGTCCAATTTCTCCTCCACTTGAGAGTCCCCTTTGCTCAGCAAAGCTTCTGTTCCTGTAATGACTTCCTTCTCAGTAACTTCTTCCTCCTTCTCTTCTTCCTTCTCTTCTTCCTTGTCTTCTTCCTTGTCTTCTTCCTTCTCTTGCTCCGTCAATCCAGTCTTAATGTCGCTGGCAGTCACAACTGGTGCTTCGCTAGTTCTCACCTGAGACTGAGCGTCCTTTTCCACCACCTCTGCAGAAGATTCAACCAAAGGTTTAGACTCTCCCTTGATTTCAGATGTTTCAATGACATCATCACTCTGGGTGGCTTTCTGTACTGTTTCTTTGTCGACGGTGATATCCGAAGCAGTCAAACTGGGAGCATCTTCTGCCGTGAGCTGCTGCTCGGTCTCCGCCACCTTTTCCTCTGCCGAAACATCATCCACAGTAGGTTTTTCTTCGGAATCTGCACTCTTAGTCACGTCCTTCTCCAAAACCTCATCTACAATAGGCTTCTCTTCGATGACTGCATCCACTGTAGGCTCTGTGATTAGATTGTTGCTGGCTTCAGGAGGAATTGTGACCGGTTCTGAAACAGGCCCATCAGCAATCTCCACCTCTTTTTTGGAAGAGTCCTGGGCAGCATCAGGTTGTGCCTTTTCAGAAACTTCGCCCGATTTAGAAGCTTTATCTCCCAATTCAGTCTTATCTCCCCCAACCGAAGCATCCTTCGGGGCCGCCTTTGACTGCTCACTCACAGAGTGGCGAGACCTTTCGGTGGATGATAAAAGCACCTGTTTCATCATGGTATCCAAGTTGCCCACCTGCAGGTACGGGTCGTCGGAAACCAAGGCACCTTCCCGGCTCAACTCGTCGGTGTTGGAGTCGTTTTTCTCGCTAATCTCGTAATTTAAATGCGACGTAGGCTTGCGAGATCTGGACCGGGAAATGGACCGCAAGTAGTTGCGGGACGATTCTGTCCGTATCGAGGCCAGCTCCGATCCGTACACCAAACTATCCAGGCTCTCGGCATTGAAATTGGTGTAGTCACCCGAAGTAACTAACGAAGGCTCTTTAGTCACGGAGTCTGTATCCACGCTGACGGACTTCGGGGTTTCTCCAGCCTCAACAGCAGCAATTGAATCACCCAAAGTAGGCTTGGACTGTCTGGACCGTCTCTCATCGGACTCTGCTTCCTCCTTCACTTCGTCCACAAGCATATCAGCAGGAAGCTCGTATTTCATGGGCGACTCGCCATGGGTGTTCTTGTAGCTATCACCACGAGCCAAATGAGCCGCAGACATGGTGGATCTGGACCTAGACCGCGATCTGTCGGTACTTCTTTCTCTGACCGAGTCACGAGCCCTAGATCTGGAGGGCGACCGCTCATCGTTGATCTGGAAGTAAGGCGAGTGCAACGAGTCCCGCTCGAGGACCTGCACGTTGGGCCCGTGGTCCGCCTTGTTGGCAAAGGCCGAATTGCTCCGGGCGAAGTTGGGCCGGGCAGGTGTTCTGTCAGCAGCGCCATGGAAATCGCTCGTTTTAGACCGCAGTTCGGTGTCTTCGGTAGAGGGTAAACGGGACAAGTCATATGACTTGACGGAGTCCAATAACTGCGAGTGGTCTTCAATCTGGTGGCCGATCTGATACTCGGAGAGGTTTGGGTTGGAGTAGGTCTCTGGTTTGTCTTCGGAGGATTGGACTGTTGATATAATGGAGGCAGTATCCGTTTCCAGGGCCAAAATCAGTGCTGCATCGTTACTTACGCCAGGAATAATCGATTTTTCCCCGTCCTTAATTTCCCCCTTCTCTGGAGTCTCTCCTTCCTTCGTCTCTCCCTTCTCCTGAGCTTCCTGAATCTCCCCCTTCACTTCCTCTATTTCACCCCCTTCACCCGCACTTTCTCCCTTGCTGTCTCCCCTGATGTCTCCCTCTTTGGCGGTATACTTTGCGTCCGAAAGAACATTGCCCTTGTCGTCCAAGAACTTGTCGAAATCCTCTTCCGAGCCCAAAAGGGCCCCTTCACTGATCAAATCGTCCAAAGAGGCGCCAATGGATGCATTGAAAATGGACTTTCTCTTTTGCTTCTGTTTCAGTACCCCGGTGTACTTTTCCGGGTGGATGTAGTTGTTGTGGGGCGAATCGTCTGCTGATTTGACGGAGGCACCGACCAACGAGGGGTACGGCGACTTCTCGGCTTTTTCCAATTGTTCTTCAAAATCCATGGTGTGGTTTATATGCGGATCGGTCCTTTGATCTGTCTTTGAAAGGGTGGCGTGATCGGTATGATCTGTGGTGTAAAGTGTGGAGGTGTTGGGCGTTGCTATCTATAGGCGGTTGGCGAGGCCACTATCTGCAGTATTGGGCGGGTCACGTGGTGCGTTCGCTCCGCTAATCTGCGTCTTCTGATTAGCCACGGTAGTCGCGGTACATGATAAGAGTTAATCGGGGAAGTATTGTTAGGCGTTGGGATTTGCACCACGTATTCTTCTCCGTGTTTCAGGGATGTTTCATGTTTGTTTCAGATATTCAGATGTTTGGATGTTTCAGATGTTCAGATGTTTAGTTGTTTAGATGTTTAGATGTTTAGATGTTCAGATGTTCAGATGTTTCATGTCTCATATTTGTTACGTCTCTGTTTCATCTGGTCATGCAATCCTTATATGTTCCGCTCGTTGTCTGGATGCAGTTCCATACTTAGATCTATATATTAAAGCTGGAAGCGGAGCAGAAATGGCATGATGTTTTATTTTAAGTTCAGTATTTAGTATGAAAAGTAAAATGTGTACATGAAACACTGAAACACATATGAAACACATATGAAACACACATGAAACACACATGAAACACACCTAAAAAACACCTAAAACACTACTAAACACTATTTAATCCTCATAATCACCCTTAAACACTCTTTACATATCTTAACGGTCTTGAAATACTCCCAAATTCCCCTTAAATACTGATACACTCTTGAAACGTTCCTGAAACAATTATGAAACACCTCTGAAACACCTTAAAGTTTTTCTTGATGCTGGTCAAGTCTACACTCTTGGGACGTGTTGAACTGGGTATTAACGGTACATATTTAGGATTGGGATAAAATGTTGGAGATGTTTCAAGTGTGTTTCATGTGTGTTTCAGATTTTTTCCGGTGCTTTCGTGTTTCAGAAAAGTTTCAGTGAGTTTTAGTTTCAGTGAGTTTTAAGTTTCAGTGAGTTTTAAGTTTTAGTGTTTTTTAGTTTCAAGTGTTCAGTGGATTTATCACATGGTCCCGTGGAAGATCATGATTGACACGGTTGCAAAAGGGACCTGCATATCGGCATAAAATGACGCCTTCGCGTTTTATGGGCCGCTCGCCAAAAACTACGCCCGTACATCCGCACTGCACCGGCTTCGTGGCCTCCTCCCACCCAAACCGGCCACGTGGCCTCTTTTTTTAAAATCCTTGAATCTTGAATATTGAAGATTTGGCCCTAACTGGAATCAAGCCGGTGCACGGGTGCGCGTGCAATGCCGCGACCGCAGAAAAAGAAAACCAGTACAATTTGGAATGCGCAAGAGGTAAAAAGAAAACCATTTTACGGCCCACCGCACAAATCAACACTTTCGCCCCCTCGTACCACACTTCTTTTTTGAAACACGCCTGAAACCCCGCCTTTTCGACTTGAGCTCCGTGACTTTGTTCTAACTTTGTAAAGCATCTCCCCGAGTCCAGTTTCATCTTTGTTCCAAAACGCTTTCGTTCCTGACCAGCTTGCCAGAGCCCACTACATCAAACGTTATACAAGGTCACGTTACCCGAACGTTCCAGCATCGTTGCATATTTGTTTGAGAGTCGTTTCCCAAGCGTTTCACCCGTGTTTCACATTATTACACTAATATCTTATTCTCCTTTCATTCCAGCATGAGTTCCAAGTCAGCAGCAGCCATCCTCCAGCGGCAGTTCAAGGACCTCACAGACCCGAAAAAGGGTATTCCTTCTTTCCATATCGAGTTAGACAACGATAACATTTTCTACTGGAAGGTGGGCATCATGGTGTTAAACAAAGAGTCGCTTTACCATGGAGGCTATTTTAAGGGCAGAATGCGTTTCCCGGCTGACTACCCCTTTTCGCCCCCAGGGTTTTGCTTCACGCCGCCCATCTTCCACCCTAACGTCTACAAAGACGGTAGACTTTGCATCTCCATCCTTTACGAAGGAGGAGACCCCATCTCTGGGTTGCCCGATGCAGAAACCTGGTCTCCAGCCCAGACGGCTGAGTCGGTGCTTATTTCTATTGTGTCGCTTTTGGAGGACCCCAACCTCGGGTCGCCGGCTAATATGGACGCGTCGTTCTTGCTCAGGAAGAACTATGAGTCCTACAAGGAAAAGGTGTTGGAGGGCGTAGAGCGCTCCAAGAAAGATATCCCCGAGGGCTTTGTGGTTCCCGACAGCGAAGAGCTTGCGTTTAGCAACAACAAAACCTCCAACAAGGAGCAGGAGCCCGAGAACTACGACGAGGAGTTTTGGTACGACAGTGACGAGGAGAGCTTTGATGAGGAAAGCTTAATGGATGATATGGAGGAGGACGAGGATGTGGAGGAGGACGACGACAGCGAGGTGGAGATGGTCAAGTGACCATAGAAGACGCCGTTGTCCATAATCTCAAGACAACGGCCCCCCACGGTCCGTAATGGCCCACTCCCCTCCACGGTTGCACTGAGCACGTGGACCTCGCATCCTGACTTTAGTTCCTATTTACATTTCAGCTTCTAATACCATGATTTATTGCTAAGGCTTAGACCCCGAGAGATATTATATAACCAAATAAGGACCAACGCAGAACGTGGATGAGGCTTATTTGGATACCGTGTAGCCCGCCAAACCATCAGCTAGGAGATGGCCCACCAGGTCCAACCTGGCCTTGGCAGCCGCATCCGGGTAATCCGCCGAATAGAAGAGAGAAACAAACATCACATCCCCCGCCAGAGTATCAAACGTCTTCAAAAGCACCTTGAGGTCGGGCTCCAACACCAAAAGGTCCCACGAGTCCACATCCACATCCCCTGTCAGTCTCTGCTGCTTATGTAAGCTCACGGCCAAAAGCGAGTACATTCGTAGGTTATCCTGAGAAAACACCGGGCCCGAAGGAGCCACAGTTATGAGCGGCAAGCCGTTGGCCGAAAGAAGTGACGCCGCATGGATTGCCCCCTGCAGGAGGTCTCCATCCATACACTGGCTCAAGAGCCGGGAGATTTCTTTTTGTTGTAGCATAGTGTTAGGGAAATAAGTGCACGAGCTTCAGTGAGTGCGAGTATGGGGCTTACATGCAGGCCAAGGTATAAGAGATACTGGACAAGAACCAAATGACCAGCCAAATGACGTATGAAATAGAGTATATAAATATGGAGTAGTACATATAGTACATGGAGTAATATTGATTGTACATAGACTAGTGCCGGAATAGGAAATAAGTAGTATGGCTGGTGTTTGACAGAGGCCTTGTGTGCAGTACGAAACCTCGGTTAACACCAAAAAGATGTTTCTATCCATACTATATACACTCCTGAAACACTCTTGAAACACTCCTGAAACACTCTTGAAACAAGTCCATAGAAAAAGCATAATATATTATTCCCGAATTTATATAATCCAGTATTATATCTACTTCGTGACCCTGGCTACAGACTCTGTATAGTGAATAGACGTAGACTCGAGTTATGACTTCAAAAAAAAAAAAGAAAAGAAAAGAGATGAAACTGTAATATGCAGTTATGACAAGAATATCCTAATGTTTTTTCCAATAGAAAAAACGTCTGAATTGAATGGTTAAGTTGTCTTAAAGACTGAGGCACGTGACCTTGTATTCCAGTCGCGCTTCGCAGCGGACGCGATTTGAGCCCTCTGCACTACTCACACAAATCATCCCAAACTATCTCCTACATCACAACATCCTCATCTGCCATCCACCCTTTCGTCTCTGCATCCCAGTAATAGAATCCTGCACAGTCCCTGATTCCACTGGCCATTCTCCGTCTCCTAATCTATCCACAAATCGCCTTTCGGCTTACACCTTCCTACCTAGACTCATGGATACACGCGCAGTGGGCACCAAGCGTGTACCGTTGGCAGAAACAAGCGGCAATGTACCCGCTTTAAAGAAGTTCAAGGGTAGAAACATGGAGAAAAAAGATGTCAAGCTCAATGAAAGTGAAGGCTTCGCCTCGATGTCGGCCTCGGCCTCGGCTTCCGCTTCGGTCCCACCTTCAGTCTCGGCTTCCGGCCCCGTGCCAACCTCTACCGCCGCCTCTGCTACAGCCTCCACAACATCTAATTCCGCAGCCAAAGCCGCTCGTTTAGTGGGCGAAGAGTTGAAGACATGGCAGGCCTCTTGGAAGAAAATCATGCGTGAATCCGTGGTATACTTTGATACTCAAGGCTGTGATTCCACCAATCAGGCTCAGCTCCTAGAACAAAAGAGAGCCCAGCGGGCCCTCAAGTACGTTGGCTGTGACATAGTGCCGTTCTACGACCGTGACGTCAGCATTATCGTCAGCAGGAGACCGTTTTCCAGCTCCAAAAATTACCCGGCTAACGATATATTCCACGATGCCGTGGCTCTAAAAATAAAGGTCTGGGACTTTGATAAGGTGTTCCGCTTTCTTAAAAATTTGGGTGTTTCCGAAACAGTGTCCCAAGAACGGGCTGGAAACTTGTCCAATCTCTTGCGGGAAGAGAAGATCTTTGGCTCCACCGATAGAGACCCAAATGCAAGGAGAGACGACTTGTACTATCTCGAGAAAAACTACATCTACGCCTACGACCTCACGCAGGCCGTTCGGCCCATCATCGTGAGGGAATGGTCCTCTGAGTCGTACCCTTCTTTCTACTTAACGCTTGACGGAAAATGCCCTTTCATCCAAGACGCCTCGGAGAACCTGGAGCGCAAGAAACTACGCCGGTTACAGAAGTTCGAGGCCAGCAAAAACTTCCGTGACTTGCTTAAAAAGGTCTCCTACATGGCGTCCCCCACCAAGATGGCTTCCAGCCATTTCTACGGGACCAGCACCAGCACCGATAGCCTCAACAAGGACAAGGACGACGTGAACGAGGCCGAGGAAAGGGACACCGATACTGCTAACGATACAATCGTGGAGCACAGTGGAGATGAAGTCCATGAATTGCAGGATCCGCAAGAGTTATACGATTTCAAGCCTCCCATTGGCTTGAGCCGAAACTCTTCGGTCATGCAACCCATGCACGCCAGTGCATCCACATCCAAATTCTATGACGTGGCCGCCTCGGGGTACAACGGAGCATCCAATGCGATGCAATATTCCATGGACTCCACGTTGAATAGTGTGGCAGTTCAAAATGGGAATGGGCTAGGCCCCGCGGTCTCGCAAGTGCCTTCCAAAAACGTCAACAACCTCAAACGGCGGATCTTCATGAAACGGCAAATGAGCAAATCCGTGGATGTGAGCAAAGACCACGAGATGAAGCCAGGCTACTGTGAAAACTGCAGAGTCAAGTACGACCATTTCGAGGACCACATTCTCTCGAACAGGCACCGCAACTTTGCATGCAACGACGAGAACTTCGCCGATATCGATCGCTTGGTCGACCTCCTCAATGACAGCAAACACATGGGCTATGTCTCGTCCAATGGGGACTATAGCTGTGTAAGTTCGTAATGGCGGAACATTGAATACAGTTGCTACACACGGAAATGCTCACACCCAAGGTTCGACCAAACCTAAGGCACCACTTAAACAAAAGAGGTCGAGTTTACTGCCTAGCAGTGGTTTGGGTGAATATAAGAGAGTATGGGCCAGTGTAGCATGGTCACGAGCTCGTCATATCAGGTCAGAAGCCCCACTAGTTCGAGTGGGCCACCATACCTGTGCCGAGCAGACCAAAAACAGGCCCATCCTCGAACCATAATGCATAATCTTTAAATATAGGAAATTATTAGAGCCATGTAAGTTGAGACTGTGTATGCAGGACCGGCATATATCTCATCATGCTCACACCAATAAATCTCATACAAACTACACCCACATCTACATCCACATCCACATTCATTTCCAAAATGCTGTTTGTGTGGAAAGCCAGTCTAACATGCAGGCTTGGCAAAGAGCTAGGGAGACGACCATACTCGGTGTTCAAAAACCTCCCCAAGGTTGGGCCCCAGGCTTCAGGAAACAAGCCCAACCGGTTTGCAGAGTTATACCAAAAAGCCGCCACTAAACCCCCCAAGCCACAAAAACCGTGGCACCAGAGAAATAGCAACCACAAAGATGAACCGAAAGTTTCCCCGCCACCCGCCGATCCCCAAGCAAAGTCAAAGGAGCAGCAGGCAGAAGAATACTCCAGGATCCGAAAGAGATTGAACGAGCGCCACAAGCAGCAGCAAGCGGGAAAAAGGGATAACCTGGGAAGTAGGGGTGAAAGGGGAGATGGTGGCGAAAGAGGGGGACGAAGGGAAAGAGGGGAGAGAGACGGAAGTTGGGGAGGACTGGGCCCTAGAAAAGGAAAGGGCCGGCCTGTGGTTAAGGAGAATATCAAAATCTCCATCCCCACATTCGTCACGGTTTCCAATCTCGCCACAATCATCAACGTGCCATTGGCCACGCTTTTGGCCAAACTACAAGAGTTGGGCTTCGAGGGCATGTCGCACCAGTACATCTTGGACAAGGAAAACGCCTCTCTTATAGCAGACGAGTTTGGCTTTGATGTGACCATGAGTGACGATACAGGCTTAGATCTCTTTCCTGCGCCACAGGTGGAGGAGCAACTCCGGGCTCGGCCTCCGGTGGTGACCATTATGGGGCATGTGGACCACGGTAAAACCACGCTTTTGGACTATCTCCGGAAGTCTGCCGTGGTTAAAGGCGAATTCGGCGGAATCACGCAACACATCGGTGCGTTTTCCGTGGTGACCCCCATTTCCAAGAAGAAAATCACATTTTTGGATACTCCAGGCCACGCAGCCTTCTTGAGTATGCGTGAGCGAGGAGCCATCGTCACCGATATTATCATTTTGGTGGTGGCAGCGGACGATTCCGTAATGCCCCAAACGATAGAGGCCATCAAACACGCTAAGAAATCAGGTGTGCCTATAATTGTGGCCATCAACAAGTGTGATAAGCCAGGTGTCAAAATCGATAAGGTGTTGGCAGATTTGTCTCGGTATGAAGTGGATATCGAGGACTACGGGGGAGATACACAGACGGTGCAGGTGAGTGGAAAGACCGGGCTCAACATGGACAAGCTTGAAGAGGCCGTGATCACCCTCAGTGAAATGAGTGATTTCCAGGCCGAATCCACGGTGGCTGCAGAAGGATGGGTGATTGAGTCGCAAGTGGTGAAGGGTCTTGGAAACGTCAGTACAGTTTTGGTGCGGCGTGGGACAGTCAAAGCGGGTGATTTCTTGGTGGCAGGTCTGACATATTGCAAAGTGCGTGGGATGAAGGACGAACACGGCAAAATGGTCAAACAAGCAGGCCCTTCGACTCCAGTCCAAGTGTGGGGCTGGAAAGAGCTTCCGCGTGCAGGAGACCAGTTGTTACAAGGGCCTCTGGAGCAAGTGTGCAAGAAAGTGATCCAAAACAGAGACAGCAGGGAAAAACAGATCCAGGCCTTCAAAGATATCGAGAGTATCAACGAGAAGCGCATGCAGGAGGTCCGGGAACTTCAACGGCAGGAGAAGATCAATGAGCTCAAAATGGCTGGTTTGGACACCAGTTCTTTGGAGCAAGAGGAAGAGGCAGGCATCACGACAGTCAAATATATTGTCAAATCAGATGTTTTTGGGTCTGCAGAAGCCATCAAGGAAAGTGTGGATGGGCTTGGCAATGAAGAGGTCAAGGCCACCATCATCTCGCACGATGCAGGAGTCCCCACGGAGCTGGACTTGGACATGGCCCAAGCTCTCGATGCAAGCATTCTTTGTTTCAACTTGAAGGTGCCCAAACCCATTCAAAACAAGGCAGACAAGTTGGGGGTCCGCATCATCGAGGAGAACGTGATCTACCGTCTCATAGAGGGAGTCACCGCAGACCTCACATCTAAGTTGAAGCCACATATCGACACCAAGGTGTTGGCCGAAGTGGAGCTCCGGAACGTGTTTGAAATCACGGGAAAAAACAAGGTAATTGTTAAGGTTGCGGGGTGCAAGGTGACTAGTGGAGTGCTCAAGAGAGCATCCAACGTGAGGGTGGTCAGAGCAGGCGAGGTGGTGCACAAGGGCCAGTTATCCACGTTGAAGCACGTCAAGCAGGATATCAGTCAGGCCACCAAGGGCTTTGAGTGTGGTTTATCATTTTCCAGTTGGGATAAATTCAAGGTGGGCGATACCATTGAGGCCTACGAGGAAACAGAGGTGCCTCGCTTCTTATAACACATGTATATAGCAAAAGAATGTAGGTAATTCAACAAAAAGTATCCTTTCATACTGGTATAATTCTGAACTAATAAAGGGACAGCTTTAAAGATATGGCTGGTTTCATGTACTTTGTTTCTGGAAGGGCACCCTCGGAAAGATCACGTGACTCGTGTCCATCTTTCCGTAGATGCCCACACATTCAACATTAGGACTTCTCCTTAATATAAATTTATGACGAAATTCAGAGGATTCCAGAACTATAGAGTATCGTGAAAAATATTTTTTGGTGGGGAGGATGAAACAACCTAAGTCAATAGGTCGGAACTGGATATAAGCCCCGGAACTGCATACAAGCCCCGGAAACATGCATGCCCACATCATAATTTTACACTGGCATAGTTTGGTTTTTCCCATACATTTTTTTGAAGACCAGGTTATCGGGACTTGTAATCTTGATTTTTGAAGATTCTTTACAGTGATTATGAGTGGGGCACGGCCATAGATGGGGTTAGGAGGGTCTGTAGTATACAGGTACTATTTACTTTAAAACTGTTTCCTGCATTTGGTTTGCTCTTAGTAGGTGAAATATCAGAATATAAGAAGAATTCGGTTCATTACTGGTTCTGAGCCTTGTTCAATTATGGTTCTGAGCCCTTTCCAATTATGGTTCTGAGCCCTGGGCCTTGAGTCCTAAATCACATATATAAACCAAATCTCCCACATTCACTTTGATTCTATTTTTATTACTACCTCTTTTCTTCTATTTCTTACTTCCTCTGTCTGACATTCACTTCGCCTGTTAATTCCTCTATGGGGTCAGTTACTGGCTTGACTTAAGTACCCTCGCAGTGATTTAACTATTGTCAGGGCTATTAACCATCAGGGCTACTAACCATCAGGGCTACTAACCATCAGGACTACTTACATTGCAAAGTGGATCACTAGTGCAGTACTACTCCTAGTATTACTAAAATACGAGTAGCAGTAGTAGAAATGGAGGAGTGTACATGGACACTTTATATGTGTATAACTTATACGTTTACCTATACGTTTACCTATACGTTTACCTATACGTTTTACTGGAGATGTTAATCAATGATTTAGGGCTGTACATTACTGTCTATACTATAAAGCTTTGAGGTTTAAAATGCTAGGATTCGAGCACGACCTTCTTCAGAAAACGATTAATTTTAATACCGAAAATAGGGTCATCCATTGTAGGAAGTCTAAGAGAAACTAGAGTCCAAGAGAAAAGTCCAAAAGTAGAGTCCAAGAGAAAAGTCCAAGAGAAAAGTCCAAGAGAAAAGTCCAAGAGAAAAGTCCAAGAGTAGAAGTAATAGTAGAGAAGAGAGTGGATGGAGGAATCGGTAAAAATAGTCATATCTTGGAGGAGGGCTGAGAACCCGGATTCAATAATTCACAGGTAGTGTCAACAGTAGCTCCAAGAGCGTATATTAAAGTAATTGCAGTTAAAAAGCACGTAGTTAAAGTTTGGCAATAACTATTAATTTAATTATTGCCACCTCCTTCTTAAAGGTGTTACTTTAAGTAAATGAAAGTGTTCAAAGCAGGTAATTCCAATGCCTGAATCTGATAACATTGAATAACAAAATAAGATGATTTTTTTATTTGTTGATTATCTAAAAATCATAATGATCAATAGGAACGGTCGAGGATATCAGTATTCAATAGTTAGAGGTGAAATTCTTAGATTTCTTGAAGACTAAGGTTTTGCGAAAGCATTTGTCAAGGACATTTTCATTAATCAAGAACGAAAGTTAGGTGATCGAAGATCATCAGATACCATCGTATTCTTAATCATAAACTATACCCGACTAGGGATCGGATATTGATGAAATTTTTTTTTTGAAAATTTTGACACATTCGGCACCTTACGAGAAGAAATTAAAGTTTTTGGGTTCTGTGGGGGAGTATGGGGGAGTATGGGGAGTATGAGGGAGTATGGTCGTAAGGCTGAAACTTAAAGAAAATTGATGGAAGGGCACCACCACCAGGAGTGGAGCTTGCGGCTTTAATTTTAACTCAAAAAACGGGGAAATCTTACCAGGTCAAGACACAATAAGGATTAATTGAAAGATTAAGAACTCTTTCTTGATTTTATAGGTTAAGTGGTGGTGCATGGTCTTATCTTAGTTTAGTTGGTGGTGGAGTGATTTGTCTGCTTAATTGCGATAAGAAACGGAGACCTTAACCTTTAAAATAGGTCCATTATTTTTTTTGCTGAAAGGAAATTTTTAAAAGGGACTATTCATGTGAAAGCATGGGGGGAGGGGGGATTTGATGGGTCTGTTTAATTCTGCATGTCAAGAGATGATTTAGGGGTAATTAGATGTCTTAAGATAAAAAATATATATTTCGAGATATTTTTGATCCATAGATAATTTATAAGATAAAAATATTTAAAAGGGTCATTATGTTATAAATAGAGTAATCTTCAAAAGCAGCAACGTTTATCATTTTATCATTTTATGTTGAAATATATTTTGAGAAGATTTAGAACTCACATAGTCCAGTAGGCCCCACATAGATGATTGTAGTATTATACAGATGCGTTGCAATATATCTGTGACAAGATTGGAACTCACATAATGCACACATTTTTTGTTTTCTCTTTTTAAATGGAATTTTTATTTTATGTTTCTCTGATTATTTTCTCTATATCCCTCTCTTTTATATTTATTAGTCCATCACTCTCATTTATGTTTATTAGTCCTTTCTTTAACATTGTATATATGTATTGCACATTTTTATTTTCTTCTATTAATACTTTCAAATATTCTATTGTTACAATTGAATTTGGAACACCTTTACAATTAATTTTTTTCTTTAATTTTATTTATTTGATCCATGTAAGAATAACCGTACATTTTTGGGTCCACATATTACCATTTCTGATATTCTATTATCCAAACTATCATCTCATCTATAGTATCATCTAAGGAACCTAGACTTGTTCCGCACTATATATATATATATATGTTTTTCTCGCGCGCATCTTACGGATGTACTGGCTTATCTGGCTTATCTGGCTTATCTGGCTTATCTTTTTTATAATCTATGGATGACTTCCTTATAAATACACTATGTGTATCTTTATATATTATATCCAACCCCTTAAATACTTTACATATGTTATATAACCTGTATCTAGACCCACTTAAAATAGATATACCATTTTGTGTAGCATATACCGGTTTATTTACAGTTTCTATAACCATTTTATCGTCTTTATCCCCATCTAAATTATAAAACTCTGGTATGCTAATTTTATATTTATTATGCCACAAATCATCCTTTACCATTTCATTAAATTCTGCCGGCTATAACATCTCTATCTACTATATATAATTCTATTTTTAGGGGGTTTTGTACAAACTTTCCATAACCACCACCATTTAAGGCTATTTTTGCTATCATTTTTATTGGACAAGGTTTTTCTTCACATTTACAATTCTGTTGATCGTTTTTTAATTTGTATAGCATGTGATTTGAGTAGTACTTCTGGTTCTGGTGTCTTGGGTTCGAACCGTGTTAGTGACATTATACCTAGAAGTCACTGGTCGATTGTGAAATGGAAGGTGGACGCAAGGAGTTAGGTGGTGGGTGCATGGATCTAGGTGGTGTGTGCATGACTTGTGCGCACCATTTCTTAGCCTCACTCTCTCTTTAAATGGATGGGGACCATCATAACTTCGCGTTCTCTGCACTACAAGTCGCACCTTCCTTTAAATCACTACTGTGTATACCCCAAAGCTTTATATATCATGGGTATTATTATTAAATACATAATAAGGATTTGGACTTAAGTGGACCTGGTAAGTATAAATTACTTTAAGATTCCCAGTTTCAGCCTAATGACTCTTGTCGATACTAAATTCTCCTAACTCTCCTTATTCACCTTATATAATGGAGTAGTCACAACTATAATAGGCAAATTCCTGAAATCTCGACATGAAACAATTATTTTGCAATCGGTAGAGAATCGTTCTTTAACCATTTTGAGGTTCAATTGGACAAGGACGAGATTCAGTTGGACAATGACGAGGTTCAATTGGACAAGCACTCAAGGGTCTTGAATGTCCATGTTCCATAAATCTCTTTCCTTC
This sequence comes from Metschnikowia sp. 04-226.1, assembly GCA_002370245.1. Taxonomy (NCBI): domain Eukaryota; kingdom Fungi; phylum Ascomycota; class Pichiomycetes; order Serinales; family Metschnikowiaceae; genus Metschnikowia; species Metschnikowia sp. 04-226.1. The sequence goes on from NLAD01000685.1 coordinate 150,672, forward strand.
ACCTCTCAGTTTCCTCACAAACATAATTCTTAGAGGTGCAGTTACGAAATGCTCATCTACTGCTTATTTATTACTGCTCATTTACTACTGCTTATGTATTACTGATTATTTACTACCACTACTGTCTATACTGTCTGTACTAGACACTGATTCTACTACATCCTTCTGAGCATTCTAACCAACGTGTGACGTCAATAATAGTCTTTTCAATGGGATATTTCCAATGATGAGACAGAATGATATTACACACTAATGAGTGTGAGTGACCAGCTCAGTACTGGCCTTGTTGTTGTTTTAGACACTGGACTATCAGTGAGGATTGGTAATCTTAATACTTGGGCCTAGACTCAATCTCAAGTATTTTTTTTCTATACTACTGAAATAATGTGTATGATTGTTATAGAGTATAGTGAGTGGAGTAGCTTTAACAGTGAAGTAGTATTTTTTGAAAGTGATGGTTAGACCATTGGAGATAATCAGATAATCTCACCTTTTGCAGCTGTGCAACCCACGCGCACCCGCACGCACACCTTCACGCGCACCTGCACACACGCACACGCATCTCAGTCTTCAAGTCATCCACCATCTCTCCAAGCTCCTTCCTCCACCATGTCTAGCCACGACGAATACTCCTCCGATGAAGAGGACTTCACCGCCACCAACTCCGATGTTCTCCTTGGCTATGTGGACATTTCCCTAGACGAAGAAGATCCCTCCATCGAAGATACCTTCATTGGTGGACAGCCCATCTGGCTCCACGCAGACTCCGTGCCCAACCGCCAGGACTTGCAATGTGCTCATTGCCACAAGGATATGGCCTTGCTCCTACAGGCCTACTGCCCGCTTGAAAGTGGTATGTATGATCGGGTCATCTATATTTTGGCCTGTAAGGATACACGGCAGTGTTCAATGAAGAAGGGCTCGGTGCGGGCCATCCGAGGGGTCAGGAAAGACCCCAAGAGAATGGCCGAGATCCAGGCGGAGCAGGAACATGAGCTTGAAATGGCGTACCAGGAGAAAATGCGTTTGGAAGAGAAGAGACAGTATGAGATTGAGGTGACCAAGGACTTGTTCAGTGCGACCAAGTCCACGGTCAATCCATTTGGCTCCAGCCTGTCTGGATCCAATCCTTTTGCTTCTAATTCTACAGGATCGAACTCTTCAGCTTCAAATCCCTTTGGTGCTGTAAATCCTTTTGAGAAAGACGAAAAGAAGGTTCCAGACTCCTATGCTTCCATAGCAAAAGGTGTCCAAGGAAACGAGGAAGAGAAAAAGGGGGGAAAGAAGGTGGAGGAGAAGAAGAAGGAGAAGGAGGGAAAAGGACCTGAACTGGAGAAAAGAGAATTGCCTGCCTTTCCTGGGTACTTCGTTTACACGGAGGAGGAGAAGTTCAAGAGAATCACGGAGGAAAACGAGCTCGAAAAGTATAAACACTTGATCGACAATAGTGAAGCGCCCGTCAAGGAACGCAGCATGTCACAGTCTTCCGGAACACTCAATCCCGAAAACAACAAGATCGCCAGCATGCTCAACGATAAGTACTTTGAGAACTTCACCAGCGTGGTGGGCCACAATCCTGCACAGGTGCTCCGCTACCACTTGGGTGGAAAACCTCTCTTGTACAGTGGCAAAGATGACGTTGCCCGGGCAGTGCTGACGGAAACCATCCCGGACCCGGCATACAACCCGTCTTCTCGTCGTCAGTTCGAGCTCCAGTTGATGCCCAAAGCCATCATCGACCTCGAGAACACCGACTCCAAGCTGGCGGCCGATATCTTGGCAGGCATGGCCTGGGGCACCATTATTGTGGCCACGGATGTGGAGGACTACGTGCCAGAATTAGACTCCAACCACGTGGCCTACGTGCTGGAGTATTGTGGAGTCCAGTGGGAAGAGTCTGTTTAGGGATACTAACTATAATTCCAACAGCTATACTATCTCGATCTGCCGGTGTTTTTCTGTTTAGAGGTCGATGACCAAGAGATGGAAGCTGTGATTCATCATTTGGTACTGTAGAGTTAGACCTTGGCTTCCTCGGCGATTTAGGGGTTGTATCTTAGATGCAGATCTCTGAATCCAAGTAGAGTCAACATGGAACATCATTGTAGAAAAATAGATAGAGGCCATACAGAGTGGAAAAGTCATTTAATATAGAGTCATTGGTAGGACTATAGGACCCTAAATATATCCAGTAGTCCCACCACTCTACCCTACTATTACTAAATATTCTAATCTCCAACAACTCTAATCTCCAGTCTATTATTTCTGGTGGTCTTTTGGTGTAGACTAGTACGGTTTTCTTGAAGGTTTGGTGTAGAAGTAGTGTGTTATGAGCATGGTTATGAGCATGGTTATGAGCATGGTTATGAGCATGGTAATGAGCCCTGACCATGCCACATTAATCGTACCCACATTAATCATACAACTAAAGCTTAAGCTCCTTTGGACTGCTCCAATATAATCTTGTCAATCCCACACTGCTACTCACCAATAATCAACCCAAGGAACGTCCACTCAGACTCCTCATAATCATATCCAATAAAATACTCCATGGTTGACACTTTTCTTATTGGTCTATTTTCTCCAGTACCTCCTTACCACGATCATTAATGCATGGACTGTTAGTGGACTAAACGAGCTAAACTGGACAGACTGATGCACTGTTGGTATGGCGTACTGTTGGTATGGCGTACTGTTGGTATGGCGTACTGTTGGTATGTCGTACTGTGTACAGTGGAGAGTCGACTAGTGACTTATGAAGGAGTATGACTAGTCTAGAAGCAGGCAATCCAGTCTTGCTATTTATCTCTTTTTCAGCTCTTTTTCCAGAATTGCCTTACATAGTGCCTTCCCCCACCAGACAATAAATCGTAAAGGTTAAGAGCTGTCAAGTATGTATAAGACAATTATTTCAAATTCACCAAGGATCTCCAATGGTCACCAAGGATGTGGAGGTCAATGGAGGAAATGTGGAGGAAATGGAGTAAATGTGGAGTCAAATAATTACCAAACTAGTCAAGTGAGAAAGCATTCAAAGTTTGTTTCGCAATCCGCACCTTCCTTGCGAAATAAAATACTAATTTGTCCACCAAGAAAAACCAAAGGGTCTACAAATTTTGTACAATTCGAGATGCGAACTCATACTTTTTCCACTCACTATTCTCATACTTTTTCCACACTCATTATTCTCAAATTTTGTCCCTTTTCTCATTCACTTACACCAAAAAAACCAGCATTGATTATGGATCTTTAAATTGGTCACTCACATGGAACACCATAATCGTACTTGATAATAATCTTATTTATGACAGTTATTAAAGTTATTAAAGTTATTAAAGTTATTATTTCAATTAATAATAAATTTGTAATTCAACTAATATTAAATTTGTAATTCAACTAATATTAAAGTTATTATTTCAATTAATATTCAATTTGTATTTCAATTAATATTACTTGTTTATTGCTTTTTGGTGGCTGAAATAGTGGGTGTGGTGGGTGTTGGTAAGGTGTAATGTGTTTAGTAATGTGTGTAGTAATGAGAAGGTGTGGGAAGGTGTGGGTGTGGGAATGTGTGGAAATGTGTGGGAAAAAATGTGAGGTGTGAGGTGTGAGGAGGGAGATAAAAATAGTTGAGGGATGAGAAGATAAAGGCTCGGTTATGGGTATGACGTAGTGCGAACTGAGCTTGCGTGGAAAAAGTTGCTCCTTCGATGCTCATGATGACGATATGACGACACATAAGTATGGGTGTACAGATCTTTTGTGTTCTGGTATTTCAGATGATGTTTCAGACAATGTTTAAGACGATGTTTCAGATAATCTATTTTGATGCCCTTCTTGTTTCAGATTCCCATGTTTAGTTTCATATTTTCCTGATTCTTATATTTTCTCTGTAATCTTCATTGTTTGCCTGTGTGTTTCATCCTAGCTCTCGAGGTGCGCGGTGTCTAAGCCGCTGCACATGAGCCCGCGCTCCGCCTCAGAGCAAATTGGTGTAGACTACTAAGAAGATGAAAAGTATTAGTTTAAGACAAAAAAAATAGGAGAGTTGGTTAAGGAGAAAAGGTAATATTCGTTAACAATTTAAAAAAATCGAATCTTTCATGATTTACGAATCTTGCTTGGGGCTAGACTGCGCACTCTATTGACCAGGACCCTGCTGTCGGGCCTGTACACACGCTGCCATTTAAGGCACGCTGATCTACAAATCGTTGCTCCAACCACTCTACTCTTCCATTTCTTCTTCCACTAGAACCCTTTGAATCAGCACTACCTGTGCAGGTGACCCCCCAAATCACCTGATTAGTTTCCTTTAGCTGCCACTTCCATACCCAGGCCTAGGCCCTTACACTCAGCATACCACTATCACAACCAACCACCGTGACATTCCACATACATTCCACGGTAACACATCTAAACAACGGTTAACTACAGACACTCTCCCATTTACAAAAAAGGATAGTCCACATACATTCTACTTCCACATTCTACTTCCTTCTTTACCTCCTACATTGTCTGCTTACAGGTTCAGATCCAGAAGCACTTCTTCATCAGAACAGTCCAGAGACAGTTCACATCAGTTACCTACAATAGTTTAGCTGTCCATTTTCCTTACATCACAAAACTGGCTGGATCTCTTATAGATGGCTGAATACTCTTCGTCCTCGGACGAGCTGAACTTCCAGTCCAACATCAATGTGCCGTCGGTGAACCTTGCCAACCTCCGCAAGAAAGAAGGCAAGAAAATCAACCCCAAGACCAACTTAGTCAAGGCCCGCAACAAACTCACCCCGGGCAAAACAGTGCGCTTTCCGGACTCCCAGAACTACCGCAACTCGTTGGTGAGCAACTCCTCTACCACCAATGTTTCGGAGGCCTCGGATCTGGACGATGATTTTGAAGGCACTGGCCAGGAGGGTCCACTGGGAAATCTCCCCAAATTTCAGTTCAACGTGCCTCAAAACCAGGACTCGTCTGACTCCGATAACTACAGTTCGCAGGCTGAACACTACAACCATGTGGACATGTACCAGGACGATTCTTCTGATGATGACAATCACGACCATAAACTTTCACGTCCAGCTCGTCATCAAAGTATGCATTCTATGGGCAGCAGGGGCTCAGCTGATAGAAGACCGTCCATGGGGAGCAGCTCGGCCAGTTCGGGCGAGAGAAGACGGGGCGCCAATTTGAAGTACTCGAGGACGTATTCCGCATCTTCCGGACGCAAGGAAACGGATATCACGGAAATCCGCAAGCCCCAGACGCAATCCGATGGCCTTGGCGACATCTTCAGGGAAGTGTCTCTTCAGGAAGAGGTTCAGGGCCCCAGCGCACCCTCGCGCTCAGATACCTTTTTGGGCAAGGTGCTCAACTTTGCTGGAGCCTCAAGTGCTCTTAACGGAGGAGGCCTTGCTCCTGGAGCCAGCAGCCACAGTGAGGAGGCCATGGACGAGGAGAAACGGGTGGGGGCACTGGGCGACCAGCCCATTGAAATGCGCAACCTCAACTTTGACCAGCTCAACCAGGAGGCCAAGAACTTGATTTTCGCCCATGCTCCGGACGTCCAAGACCGCATGAAAACACCTCTGTACGATAACTCGGATGCAGAAACCAATGCCGACTCCACGGCCTTTCTTTTGGAAAACGAGAAACCTGTGGGGCAGTCTCTGCCGGATAAAGACTCTGACGTGTTCTACCAACCCAACCCAGACCTCTTGAAGGAGGACTTGGACGACGATATTCGGGACGATGAGTATTTTGAGGGAGGAGAGTACATAGCACCTCCCAAACAGGTGCATGCAGGTGTGCTTTCGTCTTTGCTTAAACTTTACCAGAATACAGGCGACAACAAGTCGCAGGCCACGCTTCCCTCGATGAGCGGTCACTTGGCCGATGAACAGTTTGAGGAGTATGGCGAAAAACACCACCATGACTTTAAAAAGTACGGGCGCAAGATCAAAAGCGGCCCCAAAAAATTGGCTGGTAAGATTTATGGAGGGAAACATGGCCCTGCACCTTCAGAATACCGCAGCCCCAGTGAAGGAGAAGATGGTCAGTTGGAAGGAGACGCAGCCCAGTTGCCCTCTTTCCAGAATGCCCGGCCCAAAGCTCCCAAAGGAGACCCCAAGAAGTTGGGCAAGAAGTTCAAGAAAAACAACCAGAAGTTGCGCATCACCGTGCACATTGCCGATATTCTTCAGAGACAGAGGTTTATCATCCGCATGTGCCGGGCCTTGATGATGTACGGAGCTCCTACACATAGATTGGAGGAGTACATGGTGATGACCAGTCGAGTGCTTGAGATCGACGGACAGTTTGTGTATTTCCCAGGAACCATGATCATTGCGTTTGGTGATGCAGCCACCAGAACTTCCGAGGTGCATTTGGTACGGTGTGCCCAGGGTGTCAACCTTTCCAAGCTCGCAGACACTCACAAGATCTACAAGGATGTGATCCACGATATCACGGGTGTGGAAGAAGCAGGCATCAAGCTTGAGGAGTTGTTGAAGGCCAAAAACGAGTACCTGCCCTGGCTCTGTGTGGTGCTCTTTGGGCTTGGATCTGCTTCGGTGTGTACCTTCGGTTTTGGAGGTGGCTGGTTGGATATGCCCATTGCATTTGCCTTGGGGCTGGTCATTGGCTACTTGCAGTTCTTCATGTCTTCGAAATCGCACCTCTACTCGTCTGTTTTCGAGGTTACGGCTTCTATTGTGGTGTCTTTCATTGGCAGAGGAATTGGATCTATCCGTGGAAACCACTTCTGCTTTGGAGCCATCACTCAGGGCTCGCTCGCTCTTATTCTTCCCGGTTACATTATTTTGTGTGGGTCTTTGGAGTTGCAGTCTAAGAACTTGGTGGCCGGGTCCGTGAGAATGTTCTATGCCATCATCTACTCGTTGTTCTTGGGTTTCGGTATCACCTTGGGTGCAGCCTTGTACGGATGGGTGGACAAAAACGCTACGAATGATGCTACATGCTCCACGGACCATGGCGTGGACGATAAATGGCGGATCTTGCTTGTGCCGTTGTTTTCGTGCTGCTTGGGGCTTTTGAACCAGGCCCGTTGGAGCCAGTTGCCGGTGATGACGTTCATTACTGCTGTGTCGTATGTGGGCACGTACTTTGCAGGAAAGCACTTCTCCAACGTGACCGAGTTCACCGCAGCCATCGGTGCCTTTATTATTGGAATTTTGGGAAACATGTACTCCAGAATCGGAAAGGGTATGGCCGTGAGTGCCATGTTGCCTGCCATCTTCGTGCAGGTGCCCTCTGGTATTGCATCCAAGAGTACGCTTCTCGCCGGTGTTTCTACAGCCAATAAGATCACCAACTCGTCTTCTTCCACGCCGCTGAACACCGACTTGAGTTCCTTGAGTTTCGGTGCCACCATGGTGGAGGTGTCCATTGGTATTAGTGTGGGGCTCTTTGCTGCTGCGCTCATCGTGTATCCATTTGGAAAGAGAAGATCAGGGCTCTTTACTTTATAGATAAAACAGTATATGATAATGGAGTTAAATGGATGTAGTCTTAGAGTACTAGTTTATGGAGTAGTGGTGGAGTGGCTGGGGCAGGCCCGGAAATTGCCTCTTTTGGGAATTGCCGGTTAGTAGACCTACCGCCCATCCACTGTCTACCACCACACTCTACTAATGGACTATATTTTGCAATATACGAATTAGATGTTGATAAATAATTTAGTGATTGAATCCACTCGTATCTATCTGACAACTTTCTATAAAATATCTTTTTTTTCGAAAATGGTACTCTGGCCGAGTGGTCTAAGGCGCCAGGGTAAGGTTACCTTACCATACATTCCTGGTCTCTTCGGAGGCACGAGTTCGAACCTCGTGGGTATCATTATTTTTTCATTTTTCCGCACCAGCCATAGTCAGTCTCCTCGGCGCGGCTCGAGGCACCCCGCATTTTCCATTCCAGATCCACCTATCTCCACCCACCACTCAGTCATCACTCACTACTCCCACTCCTTAATCTCCGCACCATGATCCGCACCAAGTTGCACACCCCATTGTGTGCAGCATTTAGACACAGCCGCAGGCGCTTGGCTCTCGTTTCCTACGACAACAACAGTGTCAGCGTGAGTCTCGGCATCGAAAACCCCAAGGAATTCACCTTCAGCTCGGTCTTTCTCCGAGACGCCTGCAATTCCCCCACTTCCGTGAACCCCTCGACCCGCCAAAAGACCTTTGGTACAGCCTACGTTGCACGGGGCCTAGAAATTGTCCATCCTCCTGAAGTTATTGCAGGGGACTCGGAGCACCTCTTGCAGATCACGTGGAAACACCATGACCAATCCGAGACTGTCTCCCAATACCCTGAGCTGTTTCTTCTCAAATCTAGCATTCCCGAAACTCGTTTCCACGGCAAGTTTTTCCATGCCAAGCAAAAAGTCTGGAACCGTGTGGATCTCCTCAAGGACTTGAAGAGCATCCAAGTTGATTACCATGCCTATTTGGACGGAAGCTCCACTTTTGCCCGCTCGTTGAAGGCCTTAAATAAGTACGGCATCTGTTTCATCAATAATGTCGATGATCCGTTGCAAGTGCCGCAGACCCAGACACTTTCCGAGGAGAACAGTCGTCTCTGGCCGGTCTACAAGATGGCCCAGCGATATGGATACATCAAGCTGACGTTTTACGGAGAATTATTTGATGTCAAAACCGATAAGAATGCTAAGAATGTGGCAAATACAAATGTCTACTTACCTTTGCACATGGACTTGTGCTACTACGAGTCTCCTCCGGGCCTTCAGTTGTTGCACTATATACAGAACCTGACCCAGGGAGGGGAGAGTGTTTTTGCAGATCTGTTCTTGGCGGTGGAGCACGTACGGGATACTGATCTTGCCGCTTACGAAGCTCTTAAGAAGGTGCCCATAACCTTCCACTACGAGAACAATAACGAATACTACTACTATATGCGGCCGATGGTGGTGGAGGAGCCGTATATGCAGGACGTCCAAGGTCGTCCACTCATTCAAGCTGTCAATTACTCTCCTCCCTTCCAGGGACCCTTCGAGCACCATATCACTGCTTCCGAGAATCCACAGCTCTTCGAGGACTTTTTGCGGGGAATGGTGCTTTTCGAAAAAGCAATCACTGACCTGGCCAACCAGTACATTGTCAAGATGCCGGAAAATAGCTGTGTGATTTTCGACAACCGGAGGATACTCCACTCCCGGCTTGCATTTTCCGACCAAAATGGCGGTGACCGCTGGCTCATGGGTTGTTATGTGGATGGAGACAGCTACCGCTCGAAACTCCGTACAAAACTAGCAAGTGAGTAAGTGAATGATCAATTAGATAGAACTATACTTAGAATTAATACTTAGAATTAGAATTAATACTTAGAATTAGAAGTAAATTCTTGCTTTGTTAGATGCTTGCTGCAAAAAGATTGCAGCACCACAATTTCACACATGGTCTCCCACTGCATTACTCACTGTGGCCCTAAGTGGCTTGACTAACGTTGATCGGACGGGAAACAGTATTTTCCACTTGGTATGGCCGCAACCGAAAGTAAAATTTTTTGGAGGACCATACACACTCTTGAATAATTGAATGTATTGATCGTTGTTTAAGGCTCTTAGTGACTATGGTGCACCAGATGTATTGTCCCATGGTATTCTCTATACTTAAATCGGCTGAGTTCTGGGCGTGACACTGGCGCAACACCCGTGCACCAGGCTACCTCTTACAAAAAAGGCCCAATGCAAACGGCCATTCTCCAGCCTTTAAGGCTGCAATACTTCTCCAATCTAAACTTTCACTCGTGAAAAAAAAAAACGGAAATGTCCCAAAGTATATTCGGGGCCTGCTAAGAATCTATAGTGATTGCAAATAAGGGGTGTTTTATGCAGAACTCAGGTTAAACAAGCGTATCAATTTTAGTCTAAAAAACTCCTCTGATGCCAAAAAAAAAGAGACTTGAACATTTGTAACAGACCAAGTCGCCAAAAAACTAGTACTGGTTCTTTAACCAGGTGTTAATCCCTTATCGTTAAATTATTTAAACAGTAATAATGAATTTAATACTTGGTCACATGACTAGTCTATCGATATATTGAGGCAATTAAGTAATGATGAATGATGGGTTGAAGAGAAAATAGTCAATTCTTGTTGGTACTTAGAATGGTTATCTGGAACTATAGCTGACGTGATGTTTAATGGATCTAAATAAATTTGTGTTTTAGCTTCTATATTGTTGAATGTCCATAGAACCTTGTTTGTCTAGAGATGACCTGTGATCAGTATGACAATATGAGTGACTCGTCTTATGGCTATCACTCCTTCCTTTTTCAGCTTTAACACTCGAAATTAATGACGCATAGTCCATGCTGGCAAATATCAAGAGATCATATAGTTACTCTGTATGACTTGTAGCTGTGGATTCTTCTTTGGTATTAACAGTGTGTAGGTAGTCTTTTATGACTGTTAAGTACTGAATCTCAAGTCATACACCACAGTACTGAAATTTAATATACTGACATTACTATTTTACTTACTATACAAATTCTTCACGCATGGTTAGTAGCCGTAGCCCGGGCGAGAGTTGGTCTGGTCACTGACGAGCGACTTGAATGTCTGCTTGAACCCATTGCATAATCTCATCATGCTAGGGTACGAAAAGCCCTTCAACACAAACCCGTTGACCTCTGTCTTGACATGCCACGTGGTCACCGGCGTATTGACGTTGACCTTGAACAAAAGCAAGAACCACCCTGGCGCCTTGTGGTCGTAGCAGAAGACATACGCACTGTTCTTGGGGTTTGCTCGCGTGTACGACTCCAACCACTCGTTGACCTCGGCCAAAGTACCTTCGCGGAACTTGGGGTGGCGAGCCATTTCGTTGACGTGTTTAGCGATCGCCTGCACGTGCTGGAAAATCAACTGGTCCAAGTCCGAGTACCGTTTGCGCTCCACAACGTACTCTTTGCCGGTGTTGTGGGTCACTTCCTCCACACTCAAATGCTGGAAGAGGTTGGTGCCCACCTTCCACGTAACCGTAAGGTAGTTGGTTCCCCGCGAAGAGGGGCGGATCACACAGTCTCCCATGGATTGAGGGGCCAAGTACTCCTCGGCCTGCTTGTGGTTGAAGTTGCGGAACAATGGGTGCTGGATGTTGCGCATCTTGGCGAGCTTGGCAATTTCCCGGGCACTTTCCCGTTGCTTGTCCGCTTCTTCTAGGGTAAAGTCCCACTTGGTTGGGTCCTTATTGAATTTGGGCAACGAGGCCTTGCTGATATCCTCTGGCAAAGTACTGAAGGTGGCAGAAAACCCCTCGTAGTTGACTTCGGTAATCACAACCTGGATCACCTGGCCCTGCTCGAAATCGGCGTTTCTCAAAATATGTCCTTCCTCCACGGTTCCCTGGATATTGGTGGACGTAGATACCCGTAAGAACTTGACCTTGGCACTCTCGTCTCGGTAGTTCTTTCCCACCCGGTTGATGGTGACGGGCACAATGGAGCCACGCGTGAAACTCTCCACGGTCTCTCCAGTCAACATACGGAAAATCTCGGAGTTCTCCAAGAGATGGAACGACCGCCTAAGCTCCTCGAAGTTGTTGACAAGTTCTTCCTTGATACTCTGAAGAGTGGCGTACTTCTTCTTGCCGAACTTGGACTCCAACTCCTTACCAAAGGCAGTCAAGTTGAGATCGTCCACTTTGCTGACTCCTTCCTGCATCAACTGGTAGATGATGCCTCCCAGCTCCTCAACGTGGGCCATGTCTTCCTCGTCCAAATCAAGGGCATCGGCTGCCATTTTGCGGGCCAAACTGTAGTCTTCAGGATGAATTCTTGTGGCGTCCAAGAGCTCTATGGAGAGGTCTCTCATGGAAACACCTTCGTCGTAAGGAATGTTCAAGAATGACGAGCAATTAAAAAAGATGTTGGCAGTGGTGAGTTCGTTCTCAATGAGGTCACTGCGGGTGGTCAAGGTACCCAATTTGGCACTGATATTCCGCAACACACCTGAGGCTTTTCTTGGCCCCAAGCCTGCCACATACTGCAACAGCTGGGCAGTATATGCATCCTGCAAAGCATCGTTAATTTCCACTCCCACCATGTTGACAATATCCACAAATGCCGTCTCAAGCACATCCTTCACCACATCGTTGGAGAGGTACTTCTGGTGCTCGTAGAAGACAAGCGACAAGATGTCGTCCTTCAAAGAGATGTACTCCAACAACGGGCTCTGCACATACCGGGCCAATCCCACGCAGTACTTGACCAAAGTGGGTTTATCGGAGAGTTCGATGAGTGCTCTTTCTGAGTTCTGGTACAACCTGGCCGTCTCGTCCTGGCCCCAAATCACCGGAATCAAAGGAGGGTTCGACGCATCCGTCAAGTCGTCTGTGTTGGCGACGAAGTTGTTCTTCATCACAAAGTTGCGTACAGCGTCGAACAACCGCTTGGAGTTCGTTCCGTATCCGGAAACAACAATGACATCTGGCTTCTGGCTGCGGAGGTTTCTGTCAAAGAATTCCCGCAATTGGCCCGAAAACTTTTCCTCACTTTCTCTATCCCGCGAAGGATTACAGTCGGACTTGAAGAAGTCGCTGATTTTTCCTGTATCCCTCACAAAGGTTCCCACCACAGCGCTGTCAAAGTCACCTTTTCCGAAAGAAAGCGCCAACACATTGGGCTTGGTACCCTTGTCGTAGCCATAAGGCGTGAATGGAGCCTGATCTACCTTGGTAAGGAATCTAGACCGGAGCTCGGCTGCAACCAACCGTTCACATTCCCTGCGCAAGTCCTCCTTGGTATTGAGAGCCACCATGTTGGTCAATCGCTTGAAGGCCATAGTCAAGGCATATTCACGTTCTTTGTTCCACAACTCGGCGATCTCAGAGGTTCCGTCCGAGGTCAAACAATTGAGAATGGACTCGAACCAGCTGTCACCATCGTTTGTTTGGATCTGAACCAGGATGAGCCCCTTGGACTCGGCCTCAAGGATCCTCAAGAACCGGTCGGGCGATCTGACCAAATCTGCAGGCAGGAGGTTTTTGGCGTATTTGAAATCTGCGTATGCTGGGTAATTGTCAAACGTGCTGCGGCCCTTTTCGGTGATGGTCACCGAAAACGACGCAAAGTTCTTGTAGACCTGGCGGATCTCGTGTCTGATCTTGGGGTTATGATAGATCTCCTCGGCATAGGTCTTGCGGACTGCACTCAAGCCGTTTTTGGGGTCTTTGAACAATATCTCATCATCTTCAATCAATCTTCCAAGCATATCTTCAGGAGACTCGAACGGATCGTCTGTGGCGTGGATCCGGTATGGAACCTCGTAGTTCTTGGTGGACTGGTCCTGCACATTCTCGCCAAACTGCTTGGCTGTGATGCCGTAGGCTTTGACTGCATCGTACAAGACATTACCACGGATCCGTTCGAAGATGGCGTACTTGGAGTGTTTCTTGGCGGCCTTTTTGTCGTCTTCTTCATCGCCACTCTCCTTGTTTTCGGAAAGTGCCCTCAATTCCGCAGGGTACGTAAAGTTCACATAGTCTTGTAAGTCTTGGATGGCCACCATGGAGTCCAAGGTGTCGATGTCACGGATCAAGTCGTCGTCCACAGTCAAGTTGGCCACCATTTTCTCCGTGTTGAGTCTCTTTTCGTAGAGAGAGTGGTACTCGATATCAAGCTGTACTATGCGCCACAAGTCGTCCTCAAAGAGAAGCTTGACCACGTTGTTTTTAACCACACCCTCGGCATCAGTGACTTCTTCCGTATGGATCAAGAAGTCTCGGCGGTGGGTCCATATGAATGGGGTCTCCCAGTTATCCTTGGAGATGAACTCCACCACACGGCCCACGGCCTCCATGAATGGCCCTTTGATGTTCTCGCCAAGCACGTTCTTCTTTTCGGCATAGAGAAGGTCGCCGATCCACTTCTTCTCCTTCTGCAACACGGCCTCGTCGAAATCAATGTAGTTCAACGTCAGACGGTACTTCTGGAACCGTTCCGGCACATCGATGATGCGGATGAGGTTATCCTCCTCCGTGAGCATTCGATCCTTCAACTCGGAGTGCTCAAACACCTCGTCTAGAGCCGTGGGTTCCTGGTCATTATTACCCTCATCCTCGATTTCCTGAGCCTCCAAAGCCCATTCGTATTCTGCTCCATTGCCAAACACTTCAAAGAGCTGCTGCAAACTTTCTCTATCCACACTGGACAATTTGGACGTGTCCAATTTGGGACCTTTCAGCTTGACTGCTTGTCTCCGCTGGGTCTTTTGAGCCCGAGCTTCATCTTCATCGGAAAACTCGTCGTCCTCAATAAAATCCTCAAACTCATCAAGAATATTCCGTTCTTCTCCGAGATTCTGCTCGTCTGCAGGCACCTCCTCAGCGTCGTCGTCGTCGTCAGAGAAAAAGTCGTTCAACCCGCCTATGTTCCGGCGTCCTGCACCTTCGTCGGCGCCTTGTTCCCCATCTTCGCCCGAAGGCAGCGCTCTTTTGAGCCGCTTAAACTTGGAGTCTGCTGGTCTCCGTGGTGCGGCCCCTGAGTTCTCCCGTAAGAGCTCCAAGTCGTCATCGTCCAAGGCGTCGTTGTCATCTGAAGCAGCGGGTTTCTTGTCCCGCTTGCGCTTGTGGCGCCGCTTTTTGCGTGAAGGCGCATCCTCCTCCTCCTCTTCGTCGTCCACAATAAAACCGTCACGGACCTTTTTGATGGCTTCCTCGTCGTTTTCCTCGTCCTCGTCCTCTTCGGAGGAATCGTCCATGACGTCATCGCCGGGCTCCGACGAGTTGTCTTCGTTGTCCAGGACACGGGTTCGGATCTCCTCCTCGGCCAATTCTTTAGACATGTTGCGTGGGTAGAATCTTACCGGTGGGTTCCTTGGGTAAGAGTAGTGGAAAAAATATCAACATGTTTTTCGGTCTAGCGTGCGCTCCTGCAGGGAGGCCTTGCTACCAGTAATCGGGACTACTCCTAATAACTAGTGATTATAGATAGCATATAGAAATTGGATAGATTGGGGAATTAGGAAATTTCAAAGATTGCAGATCATAGGGATAATTTGGGGCATACTTGAAACTGCTTTGATTATGGTGCTGTTGCTGGTGTTTGGCTGAGAGAATGCTTATATGCAGGAAATTTATATATTCCCAGGCCTTTTTACTAGCCAAATATACTGACACCCACTTATAGCGTCTGGTATAGTCTTATAGCCTTTTATACTCTCTTGAAATCTATAAATTTCTTATATATAGCAATAACTTATTATGATATGACATATCTCTTAATCCTAGATCTCATGACATCGAATTCTTGTAATGATATCTCATGATATTTCTTATCTTATATCTCGTGATGTCATGAAATGTCATGACCTATGGAGATCCGTAGTCCTGCTCGTAGTCCATATTCCGTGTATGCCTGGGAGTTACATGCCCTGGGAGTAGTAATTGCCGTAGTTGGCTTCCAAGTTGTCGTCCACCTCCATATCTACGGCCAGGTTGTAGCCCAGCGAAAGGTCCATTTCCATGTCCATATTCACGGGCTGCGTTCGGAGCCGGTCCCAATACTTGTAGTTGCACTCCTTGGCCACGTGCTCCTGCTCCTTGATTTCCTCCAAGCGGGCCGAATCGGCCATACGCTCGCGCTTCCTAGCTACGGCCTGCTTTTCAAGCCTGCTTTCTTGCACCACTATATGCAAAAGCTCTGTGAGTGAAAAGTTGACTGCTGGGTCTTCCACCAAGGCCATGATTTGCATGTAGTCGCGGAACGTTTTCATGGGCCGCACCCCGGGGTTTTGCCGGTTGTATTTGCGGATAAACACATTGAATAGCCGCTTGATCCACTTCTGAAAACGCCACGCCAACACCGTAACCGGGTGCATGTACCGGATCACCTGGAGGCCTCGTAGGAGGTCGCACTTGTAGCTCTCGAAGATTTTGGTAGAGATGATGGAATCGATGTCATTGGCTTTCTGCTTTTTGTGGTTCTTTTCGGGAACTGCCAACGGGTTGATGTATACAGGGGTGGAGACTCCTTTGGCTCCGTCTAGCGATAAGCTCAGGAGCATCACATCTAGCCGCACGCGTTTCTTGGCACGAGGCGGCTCGATACTAGGGAGCTTATGTTTCCTGCCGTAGTGGCTTGGATTTGCCAGGTCGGCCATAGTGATGCATTCGGCTGTGGCATTGAGGTTAAGGCCGGGGTTCTCGATTGTTCCGCGACCACAAAGTCACGTGAGAGAGACCACGTGACATTAGTCACGTGCATGCCACCCATACCAAAACCAAACCAATCAAATCAACCAACCAACCAACCCAACTTTACCCAAATAACCCAAATTCACTCAACATTATGTCTCTTTATCGTCAGTGTAATCGTTGCTTGTTTTGGACTCGGTCTTGGTCAGTAGCACCTCCGCGCACAACTGGTCATAGTACCTCTTCAAGTTCTTCAAGTCGTTAATTGTCAACGACTCAAAGTCCACCGACTGGTACTTTGTGAGCTCGCCGAAAGATGCACTGAACACCAGGCCCTCGTTGTTGTAGGTACTGGAAAACGCATTGTTTTCCGGGGTGTAGCCATCGTTTTGGGGCATCTTGGACTCCACAAGACTGGCTGAAGAATTAGCAGGAATATTGTTGAGCCACTTATCCATGGTTTGAACACTGGACGAGCGAATTCCATAGCCGAGTCTTTGGGTTGGGTCCTCGAAAGGATCGTCTATGGAATGCAAGGATGTTTGGGAGGGGTGGGAGGCAGTTAGGCTGGTCTCATGGTTGGATGCCGCCGAAGCTGCAGTGCTTATTTTGTTCATGAATTCAGACACCCCACTAGACCATTTGGTGGAGAGCATGGTAGGTTTGCGGGGTGCAGTGCTGGACGCGTTTTCGGACTCAGACCTTGTTCTGGTATGGCTGGGGGAGATTCTTTCCAAAAGAGACTGGGACCGTTTTGATCTGTTTTCAGACTTCTCGGGACTATCAATCTCGATATCCACCGGGGCCTTGAACTGGTAGTTGGAAACCAGGCCGATTTTGCCGAGGATTCCCTTGACCTGGCTCAACCCATAGGCATCTTGCGAAGGGAGGATTGTGGAGAGAGACTCTTCAAAGTCCAGCTGGGGGAGCTCCTTATTTTCCGAATGCTTCAATGCTGAAGAGTTAGACCGTGACCTCACACTTTGGGAGACGGCACTGGATATGGTATTGAAAAGCGAGCTGGACCGAGACCGGTTGCCTTCATCAAACTCGTCATCAAAGATTTCGGCCCGTATTTTGCGTTCGAGTTTAGACGTTTCTAGGGCAGGTTCCCTATCGACAATGAGCAGCACAGGAGTGGATATCAATTCACTTCCAGCAAATCTGGAAGGAATGGTATAATCAGCAGGCACCATTTCCAGAATCGGAGTGTTCTGCAAGAAAAAGAGGATCGCCTCGAAGTTGGTCAAGTAGAACTGCAACTCGCCATTGTTAAGATGCTGAGTCTGGATCAACTCCACTATAGAGGCATTGGACCGGAACTCCTCGTTCTTATCCGTAGCAATATCATCGAAGTCCGCATCTTCCCCGTCCACAAGGTTCAAGAGCTCAAAGAGCGATTTCAGTGAAAACGGCTTGCGGTTCTTGCGGTTAGTGGGATTGTAGAACGATACCGACGACAGGAGCGTGAAGTGGGACGAGCTTACGTGGTCCTCGTCCAACATGTTCCAGAACGACTTGACAAACTTTAAGTTGAGGTAGAGATTAACCTCCTCCAAAGGCAAGTAGTAGATCACCGTGTAGATGAGTGCAGGCAAGAGCACATCGTTGCTCACCTTAGACGAGTCCTTATCGTACAATAGAGCACACAAGCTGATGAGGGATTTCTGGATCCGGACTATCTGTTCTAGCTTGGCATACGGAGTCTCCAGGGTGGAGAGAGCAGCAAAGTGGGCCTTCACCTCAGCCAACGCCGAAGGCCGTTCATCCTCAAGCGTCATGAAGAACTGGTTGATCTTGCTGAACTCCGGAAAGTCCGTGGCCTC
Source organism: Metschnikowia sp. 04-226.1 (assembly GCA_002370245.1). NCBI lineage: Eukaryota > Fungi > Ascomycota > Pichiomycetes > Serinales > Metschnikowiaceae > Metschnikowia > Metschnikowia sp. 04-226.1. The sequence continues at coordinate 168,677 of NLAD01000685.1, forward strand.
GAAAAAACATTCGATGGGCAAGTTTAAATTTCGCAAGATGTGGATTTTCTCGCACAAGAGGTCCTGGATGGCGATATCCCGCAGATCGTAACGCAAGAGCTTTTGGTGCAACTCGGTGGTTTCAGAAGGCGCAGTCGATGAAAATAACACTTTCTGTGCCACCTCTATGCTTTTACACACGGTGAGAAACTTGTAGTAGGTGAAAATGCGAAGTTGGTAGAGCGCCCAAGCATCACTCCGTTTCTGCAATTTCACCGTCGAATTGCTGGAGTAGTTGGCGATGGCATTCAAATAGTCGTAGGTCTGCTCATCTGCACTGAAGATGATTGATTGCTGGATGAGCTGTCGCTTGTTGGAGTTCAGCTGCGTGTAGATATCCAATACGAGGGAGTTGAGGTCGTCGTAGAAGGCAGCGAAGAGTTTGCTGAGCTCGGTGATGGAGAGTGGGTTCTGGTACCGTGGCTCTTTTAGGTAGTTGAGGAATGCCTGGACGAGAGCAACCACTTTGGGGTGGAGGTCTTGTTTCTGCATTGCCTCCACCTCGGCCCGGAGGTCCTCGTATAGCTTGGCCATTTCGAAATCTTAGGTTGTGGTTGTAAATTTAAAGGAAGAAGGTAGACCTAAGTAGGGTCCCAATTCGAAGAAGAATAAAGTGTTTTCCTTGATCCAAGAAAGTGAAGTCGAAAGGCAAAGTCCCGGGAAATAAAAGGACCAACAAGACAAGGGATGTCTAATGAAACGTAGCAAGAAAAGCTGATAAGGTCCAAATAGCCTCAAAAGGTTTGAAGCCAGACCTAAAGTACGAAAAGGTAAGACAAAAGACCTTAGAAAGTATTAATTTGCGAAACTTCACTATAGCGTCCTAAAGATCAGTCTCCTGGTCGTAAATAGTCCTATCCCGGTTCTAAAAAGTGCTGAGGTATCTTAGGTTCAAGATTAAGATAAGGAAGAATGGGATTCTGAAATGATGGAGTTTCTGAAAGATTTGGAATCCTAGATGCTTGGATGGTGGACTGGATATGGGAACCTATAGCCTGGAGTCTAGGGAAGGGAGGGGAGAAATCGGTGATTTCAGTTTCAGGAAGGAATTCAGAGCAGGGCAAACAAGCGAAGTTCAAAAGTGTTTCAGGCGTGTTTCAAACGTCACAGTGATTTCCTGTTACCTCTGGACACGGACTTTTTGTTAGGCGATGGTGGACGTGAGGAGGCCAGGTGTTTCAGGGCCGTGCCTTTTAGCCTCGTGCACGGGCCATGCAGTAGGATTTGCGCGACTGCTCGGGCTTCTCGGCTGAGCACCCTTGCAACACTCCTTCTTCCTGGCTTAGCACTTGGCTGCATGGCATGGCTTAGCTCGTCTAAGTCTAAGCTCTTAGATGAACATTTACCCGAGCTGAAGTGGCAATACTTAAATTAACATTAGGGGTTGAGTCACGTGGCCATTCCATTAACCATTTGTTGGTCCCTTATGTTGGTTAGAGTTATTGAGGCCACTGGGTCTCTGAGATTCGCGAGGGTTTACTGATGAGCATGAACTATTACCAGCTAGAGCAAACATCTCCTGCCCTGTCGTATGTGATTATGTCACTTAACATAATATATTTTGAGTGACTTCAAAGTGCAACCTGCCATTAATAACTATGTGCCGAAATGAACTATGTGCCTAAATAATACTGTATCTAGCTTGAAGTGTAAGTGCAGTGTGAGTGCAGTGTGGTAGCCTGGGGTGTATAGATATTACGGTTTGAGCTGCGAACTGTAGATTGCATACTATATACACCTGCACTCGTAGTACAATAGATCTCACTACAAGGACATACAGTGTCACGATGAAAATCTCTTCAATGGAAATATGAGCTTGACACGTTTTTTATGAATATGATATTTTTATATTAACATGCCATTTTTATTTTTTTATTATCATGATATTTTTTTTATTAACGTTTTTATTTTTTTATAGACTTGTATGTGATCAACATTAATGATCGCGAATAGCTAGAGTTTATGGGTATATTCAATGATTATACATGTCAAAAATCCAAAATTATAAAAAATAATAAACCAGTAATCCCATAAAATCTCTATACAAGAAATTGACCACTACACTACCAATCAAAAAAAAACTTCTTTTTTTTTGGGTTGTTGGCTGTTGATTTCGTTAATTATATGTGTATCCTGCATAAGCCAGTGCAACCCACTCGCGGCCCGTTTTTCCACCTTTTCCAATAACTGGAGCGCTCACGTAGCCAAGTACCAAGTGCTTCACACTTCTAGCATTATTAAGCCATAATTGATGGTCTTATTTTTTTGACATTGATTAGAAGGTACAGAAAAGCAGACAGAATAGACAGAAATTGGGGTAACTCAGAGACTAATAGAGACAGACTTAAGAAACTAGGAGAGTATACTTAGATATCTTGATTACTCTAAGATTTTGGGTACTCCTCAGAGAGTCTGTCAGTTTAGACAGTACTAATACCGACGAATAAGTCTGTTTACCAGACTGACTAAGTCTGTACTAGACTGACTAAGAGTGTATACTAGACTGACTAAGAGTGTATACTAGACTGACTAAGAGTGTATACTAGACTGACTGATAAAGTGAATTGGTCTTGCATCTTAGCTGGAAACCAACAGAAACCATGAACACCAAAATAGATTATGAATGAAGCAAATATAAAAGTGTTTCAGATAATTATGTTTCAGATCATCACGTCCATATCTCCATCTCCATCTCCATATCTCTAACTCCATCTCCATATGTCTATATGCCTATAATCTATGTGTCTATGTCTAATTGCAATTCTATACTTGTCTCTATACGTCTCTATGGTTCTATCTCTATGGTTCAGATAATACATGGGGTTCAGGGTATGAGTGGAGCAGTGCTCATAACGCATATTTAGTGTGCGTGCTCATAACGCGTAATTAGTGTGCGTGCTCATAACTCAGGCTCACTCCAGTACACTACTAATTGCACGCTATAACAACAGATAACTCTATACAGACTTTAAATCGCCTACAGACTTTAGATAGCCTTCAGACTGCATACTGGAATAAAGTCCCTGTAATTCACGGATGTTTGAAAATCCCTATATGATAACTACAGAGATATACTGGAAAAACATGGTTCGATATTCAAAATGACTTGAGTACTCTAAGAGACTGAGAGGGGAGGCCTTGGTTGCGAGAATCCAATGGTTTGGCTGGATCGGGTTCTTTTTTTTTTTTTTTTTTAAAAAATTAGAGGATTAGACGAAAACATTAAAGTGTGGATGTGAGCAGGGAAAGGTGAAGCATGTGCATACGTTTTTTCGCACCCAAAAAAGGGTCTAAGAAAGTAAGAAAGACCTGCACAAGAGAGCTCAAAAAGGTGAAGGTGAGTCAAAAATGTCAAGGTCCGACGACGATTTATTGGAAATGACGATTTATTAGGAAACGCCTTTTAAGCCACAGCAGAAGCTAGAGTACTGAAATTAGGTCCATAAGAGACTAGAAAGTAAACTACTTCAAATGGATCAACAGTTGAGCATCGCCAATTCTATCTGGTACTTAGACTAACTGCTGGCTTCAAGAACCCTTCATGGTGGTCTACAGATGACTGAATCAATGTCAAGCAACAAATTCAGCAGTAGTCACATGAATAAAAAATAACTTAAGAAAGAAGATTGATCAACCTTGGACAAGCTGAGCCTAGAACAGAAAACAAGGCTTGTTCATGCTATGAAATTGACATGATATCTCACTATGATAGAAACTGACATGATATCTCACTATGCTAGAAAGTAACAACACTTGATGGAAGAATATGATCAACTTTAATCGTCAACTTCATGGTCAAATGGGTATTTCCACCAGTCCACGCCTTCTGATTTTGTCAGAAACCCTGTCGCGACAAATCTCATCAATATTTCAATATGCCTAGTAATCAAGCAACTGGCCTCCTATGTTCATCGCCAGATTCATTTCAATTGTATAACTCTTGTTTCAAAGTGTAATGCATTAACTTGATGAGTTCATCTCCTTGCATTCATCCAGCTGCCATCACACGTGTAATCCACATCCTTTAGAGTCAATTTCTCATCAGTTCTTTGAATTCTCATTAAATGAGTCAAGATTAAGTCTCCTGAAGAGTCTTCTCTTTGACAATCCACTCATTCATCACGTGCTGATTCATCGGACATAACAGAGCCTTGCGTATTTTCCTTGCTTCTTTTCCTTGTGTCTCTGTCTTAGCACACTGGCCTCCATCGACTCTAGCAGTCATGGTTCGTTCTTGCTGATGTTATTCCATGCTCGAACGTATTTGTTCTCCCAAATTTTATTTGCTTTTGAATGAAGAGGCCGGTGTGAAATATCACTACCAACATTCGGACGCTCCCAATAATATTCACTAAAAGCCACAGGACCGGACAATTACCGATTAAGGAATTGCGGGATCGATTTCTCTTGCTTGTCTGATTGTAGCCACTGTTTCTTCAGGAGCAGTTCCACTAGACACACCAGTGATTGACTCTTGTTCATGGCCGCCTCTTTCGATAATTCTTTCTTCTTCTTCTCCTTCTTCTCTTTCTTCATCTCTTTCTTCATCTCTTTCAATGATTTCTTCATCTCTTTCAATGATTTCTTCATCTCTTTGAATAACTCTTTCTTCATCTCTTTCCCCTTCTCCTCCTAACACTTGTCCATTTCCCAAATGAGCCTGTTGGGCCCGCATCTTCATAGTGATCCAAAAGTACCACGGCGGAGTGATTACCCAGCGGAGAATGTTCACCACATCAAACCCCCCGAAAACCAGCTCCGGTACGACTTCAGTACACGCCTTCTCCCACAGATCCTGCGAGTTTGTCCTGTAAAGATACACAAACTCCACAAACCACCAGAAATGGCTGATGAGAAACTCAAAAAGCGTGCGGATGACAAAACCCGAGCCCAAGAACATAACAAATGCCTTCAAATAATCAGACCTCACCTTGGTGAGCGATTGGAAGTCATCTGATAGAATCACCGACACGAAAGTCTCAATCAAAGGAGTATATTTTGCCTTTGTTTGGATGCCCAAGAAGATAATCTGTTCTTCAGGCTTGTTCCGGCATAAAATATAGAGAAGCACGCCCTTCATGGTAGGCCCAAGCACCAAATAATACTTGGCCACGTCATACCACTGGTTGGCCAACACCACACACGCCACTATGGAGACCGATATGCGGAAGAGAAAGTATGCAAAGTCCCATGCCTTATTGTCCTCGAATTTCTGCAGAAGCAGCGCCTCGTCTAAGCCCTTATACCACTTACGGGGCAAGGTGTGCAATTTGACCACATACGATCGTTCCAAAGTATCATTCGTTTGGGAGATCATAAAGAGCCGCTGCATTAGCGCAAGGTCGAGGTTTCCAAAGAAGCAGTAGGACGTATAGAAACGCCAGGGCTCCAGGAAGATCTTGGAGGGTAGGAACACCACGCGGGGAATACTCAAGAAGCCCATTTGCACGGCAATGGCCATAGCCACAGAGGAGGCTGCCACTACTTTTGTCACGGGCTGGAGCGGCACGTGGAGAAATCTTCCACCATCCATATTACTGGTTTATGTGGGGCCACGCTTACCACATGCGACTACGTTGCCTGGTGCACGGGTGCAGGCCTGGACTAGAAACCTCCCCAATTAAACAATACAAGGCCAACCAAACAATACAAGGTTATGAGCATGAAAGGATAACCGAATTAGGATATATTAGGATATATCATTTTATGGGATACTTTCACTATATAATATTTAACGGTATAGTAATACATGGTATAATTTATTGTTTATGATAGTAGTAATACAAATTTCTTTTTTTCAAAGTCATTAAGTCTTTTTTTTTTTAAAGTCATTCAGATTTGAAAGAAGTCATGGGTTTTTTTTCTTTGAATTCTATTTTTACTTTTTTTTGGTGTGGATAAATTAGACTTGAAAACATAGGATTTGTGGCCACGATGATGGAACACTCACGCATAGATGAAGATTCCAAGGCCAAACGATGGTGCGTCGCGCGGCCAGGCTCCATAGCCTGATAAACAAACCCGTACACCACACATCATTATTATAAAAACTAAACTCCAAGTAAAGCTAGACTAAGCTATCAAATTGATATGACTATTATAGACACTTTTTTTATAAATTGATTTATTACCGGTAGATTGATTTAAACAATAAATAATCAAGAAACTACAGGGCTCATAACCTATTGGATATAATCCCTTGGTTAATTCGTAAACTGGAGCCATTATGTAATTTGTCTTTTATGATCTGATAAATGTGAAACTTCAGTTGAAACTCAGTTACTTGTATTTTTATTTGTCTCTAAAGTAATACCAGAAAATCCGTATTTCCACTCCTAAACTGAGCTGATTCGTTTGCACGGGGTGAGAACTCCGTCTGTATGAAATAGATTCCTGTACTTTATCATGTATCATGCGCTACCTTCATCATAGCACATACCGAACAGTCTTACAATTTCACATGAATTTTCACATGAAGAATATCTTCTCTCAATCTATCAAGTTTCTTGATCACTCTCCATTAATATTCACTCGGATATACGTACGACGACGAATGGTACATCTTTACCAATGATATCAGACAATCTGATAGTTGCTCCAAGCGAGTTTTGAGTGTAAAAAAATTTGAATATCTTCTTTTTGGAACTGTTCTTGTGTCCGGAAGGCTTGTTCACTTTCCCAGAATAGGCTTGACATTTATGACAATCGAGTGACTGTTAGAGCAATTATAGTAGTATATTTAGTATTGTCGTATAGTGTAGTAGTAGCTGGACACTGGTAGAGTAGGCATACTAGACTAGTAGTCACAGAAGTAGTGCTAGCAGTTAGTGTATAGCTACTGTTACTATAATACTGACTAGCATCAAGTATAGGGGAGTGAGAGAGTATTTCTTCGGCCACCTCGTTTGGTGCCGGCTTTTACCTCGAATGAAATTACTTTTTTCTGCATTGCCCTAAGACTAACCGCTGAACTTAAGCATATCAATAGGCGGAGGAAAAGAAACCATCAGGGATTACCCTAGTAACGGCGAGTGAAGCGGTAAAAGCTCAAATTTAAAATCTTCGGAATTGTAATTTGATGGATAAAATTATCTCGAACAAAAGTCTATTGGAAGATGGCGCCGTAGAGGGTGTTAGCCCCGTTAACGTTCATTGGCACTATAATTTTATTCCAAAGAGTCGGGTTGTTTGAGAGTAGGTGCTATAAAAGGACACCTATCGTAGTTTAAGTCAAGATTAGTACGTACTGTATACTATAAGTAGTATTCACTATAAAAAATATGTACCGAGAAGGATGACAATGTTTGAGTTCAATCTGGACCTTAATTTAATGAGCACCATGAATTCTTAAAAGATCGCACTTTTCGCAGCTAAAGTTGCGCACCCTCCAAAACATCACAAACCTAACTAAAACCCCTCAACATCATCAACTTACTACTACATCCCCTTAACACTCATCACCACCCGGAAAAAAAAAATACCATGAACAGATATAATGTATGAGGTACCTTCAACCCAGTGGTTCCTGTATGTAACAATATCTTTAAAGATTTTTTGAAACCTTTACACAAACTGATTTATATGATGGCTGTGGTAAATATTATGGGTGGCAAAGTAGTGGTGGTAAATTAGTGGTGGTAAATTAGGGGTGGTAAATTAGTGGTGGTTTGAGTATGTCAGGATTGGCGCAGATTGTTTCATATGGTACATTTATGGTGCGGCCGCACTCGATGGTTTAAAGGTATAAAAGACGCACTCGCATACGATCCCATCAAACCGTCTCTTCCATAATACTAGTGGAAGTGAATGAGTATGGCTCCAATCTTTCCTACTATGACCAGCTACATCCAGAACTCGGGTCTTATTGAATAAAAATTTGGTCAGTTCTCCAAAGTGGATCCAGGTCAAGTCCATTACCTTGTTTCTGAACCTACAATGGAACCTACAATGGAACCTACAATGGAACCTACAATGTGTGAACCTACATTGAATTAGAGAATGGAGTTTTGATGTTTACTTAATGAACCATTCAGATTATCAGTTTGGTCTTCAAATCTATTGAATCACGGTGACTACAATATACTACATACTATGCCTATGATCAAATGATGAACTGTGGTATACTAGAGTATTACTATTACTGTCCATGATATCTCTGACCAGACTAGACTAGAATAGACTAGAATGGACTAGAATAGACTACACTGGACTGGACTGGACTGGAATATGGTAAGGACTATCACTATTTAAGTTGAACTAGGGAAATGACCCTCGATAGTTCTAGAATAGTCTGGGAAGAGTTGTCTGTCTAATGGTGTACTCTATAAAGAGTATTAGAGCTGGAAGTATATTTTCTGAGGTTATTTCTGAATTTAGTGTGGAGATTAATGCTGGAATTATATAGGATGGCTTTGCAGATGGAGTAAAAGTGGTCTAATATTTGATGGTCTGAATTACTAGGTCATAAGTTGGAGCACCATGCAGGAGACTAATGGTCAAACAAGATAGACTATGGATGAATGGATGCTAACATTAATAGGTATATTTCAAAGTCTACGGGATTAAAAATCAATGGGCCTCTATAGTCTTCCCCGAAGCCATATGCAGTTCCACTACCTACTCTACTCATACACACTTTTGTCCAACGGTGTACGGGTCTATACTAGAAGAAGACAAGGTATGAACTTCTGTGGTACTAGGTGTGTACTTAAAGTCTAGTTGTTGTACTACACATTAATACTTGACTCTAAGTACTACAATTCCCGGATTTGTCATTGTTGACACTACTCCATTGTGGAATTCTTCCAAGTGCTCGGTTATGTAAGATGTACATAATAATCTCGGTGATAAGACAAGTAGATGTTGATGTCTGGATATGAAGGAGCTAGCTTTAAGTGCAATGACATAATGATAATCTGTCTTTTTACACTTCATATATCATTAGTTTATGAACACTGCTCTCCACCACTAAACAACTCTGTAGCTTCCTTTATAGTCTCCCAAAAAGGATTGATATTCTTGAACTGAGAGTCATTTTACCATTTCTAATCTCCACCAATTTTTGTCATTTTTTTCATTTCTTGTCTCTCCATCTTTGTCATTGTCTCTGTCATTGTCTCTGTCATTGTCTCTGTGTTGTCTCTGTAAATACACTTATCTCCTTATCTCATTATCTACTTAATGTGTAGTTGATATTTCCCAATTGGGCTATTTCTAGACTTTCGGCTAAAGTGACTTTGTTTCCAAAATAACCGACTTGCTTTGTTAGCCGTCGGAGTTTAGCTCGCATGAATTCTTTTCCACTTTCCAACCTTATTGTTCTGTGCATGGTGCATTATTCCGCGAGGGTCCACCAGTACCTCTTTCCTTTCCATGCATCTGTCGACTCGTCAATCTGTAGATCCGTCGATCTGTTATTCTGCACGCTTACAAATCAGTTTAATGACTAATCAAGAAAATACAAAACAAACTGAAATTTATATCTGGTCTAGACCTTTCGAATCTTTCCAATACTCTATCTCCATATGGTATGTACCTCTCATCATACATCACCATCCAAGTCCTATTTATAAATCCGTAAATACTCACACATTCTCTCCATCTTGCATTTTTGATTGCTTTAAAAATCACCCGATCTATGCATAACTCTGCCAAGATCTCCGCCAAGAGCTCCGCCAAGATCTCCGCAAAGATCTTTATCCTACGATCTCTCCGTCTAACTCACTCGCTCACTCACTCACTCACACTCTTAAATTTCTAGATCCAATCTTTCTCCCCATACACGAGGTGAAATTCTAACTATAACACTAACAGCTATTCTATCCACTATTCTACGTATTTATACATTCCAAATTCTTTTTTAAAAAAACTTGGTGTATTGAATTGTGGGTACTAATTCTGGCCAGGGTCCAGACCTGCATGCGCGCACGATGCTCTTCTTCATCATGCACTTAAATACCCAGCTCCTACCATGCATGGCTCATGACCACACGCACATTTCTCTGGCTACATCCTTTCTGGAATCCCGTATTGCACTAGGTTCCCGGCCAATAATGGATCACCCTCAAATCCCCCCAGCTACCCTGTCCAATCGCCTATCTTTCATCATGCCAGTGCCCAATGTCGAGGGTGTTATATATAGCATCCCCACCAATGCAACCAATGAAACAAATGCAACCAATGAAACCAATGGAACCAATGCAACCAATGGAACCAATGGAACCAACACTAACCCCTTGATTACCAACGGAAGTACCAAGGCTACCAACGCCACTAACGGAACTAGCAACGGAAACGGAACAACCCCAGATGAGTCTGAGTTCCCCGAATATTCCATTACTGCACCATTTGACTACCTCCACAGCATCCCCAGTAATAATCACAACATCCGGTTATCGCTCTTGCACGCATTTAATGAGGCATTCTTCCAGGTCCAGGATCCTCGGGTCTTGGCAGAAATCGGTCACGTGGTCGCCACCCTCCACGAAGCGTCCTTGCTTATTGACGATATTGAGGATGAATCCGATATGCGCAGGGGCCGTCCGGCTGCGCACATGCACTTTGGCCAAGCTTTAACCATCAACTCTGCCAACTACATGTACTTTCTAGCATGCCAAAAGGCCGCCAATAATCTTTCCAATTTGACAACTCCAGATACTATTCCTTCCAATAAGTCCATTTCGTCTAATCCCAATTCCAATTCTAACTCCAATTCTAACCCGTCCAACAATAACACCTCGCTTATTATAAAGGACCGAGTGTGGAGTATATTGATGGATGAGATGCTCCGCATCCATATGGGCCAGGGCCAGGACCTTCACTGGCGAGTGAACCTTGCACAGTTGTACCTGCATGCAGTGCCTCACCCGGATGAGTACTTGAAGATGGTCATGGATAAGACTGGTGGCTTGCTCCGGCTCTCGGTGGAACTCTTGGTTGTATTTCTGGAAAATCCTCCAAATCACCCACTAAATACCCATGCTACTGCGCTTGCTAACCTTATTGGCATCATCTACCAGGTGCGCGATGATTACCTCAATTTGGTGGGTGCTCGATATGCCAAAATGAAGGGTTTTGCGGGTGAAGATTTGGCCGAGGGGAAGCTTTCTCTTCCCGTATTGTTTGCCCTTTCCTGCAGTGCCGATAGTCCTGTTCACCGTCTTCTCTTGGGTCTCCGAACCAGCGAGGACCGCGTCTCTCTGCCGGAATTGCTTCTGCTGGCCTTAAAGTATATTAAGACCTGCGGAGCACTTGAATTTTCGTACCAAATAATTCAGGAATATGCGAGAAAAGGTGAGAAAATGGTGGCTGAAAGTGGCTTGGAAAACGGCCAGAAACTCCAGAAGATCTTGCTGGAATTGGCTGATGTGGTGAAACCTGATTTGGCCATCAATGGGTGATGCCATATGCAGGAATTTCAGTGTTACAATGCAATTGTACTGCATGAATGATGCATTATATGACTGGCCTGTAATACTGTCGAAGCATTTAGACCTTAAAGTGGGTATATATGCAGGAGCATGGAATATTTCCAGAATTCTCTAATACATTGCGGAATTCTCGAATATAATTATTCTTATATTAGTGGAACCAGCGACATCGGTTCCAGATTAAGCAGGCGGAGAAACAGGTCGATGTCGTCACTAAACAGAGAAAGACCCTGGCCTAGCGGCGCTGTGTGCAGGACAACACTGAATCGAGCAGCCTCGTACGCCATATTGATGGGCACGAACTTGTGCAGGAGTCCAAAGTCGATAGAATCAGAGTGGGTGCGGATCAGTTCCACCATACGGTCATAGTTTGACTCCAAGCTGAGTTTATCGGAGAAGGAGGCTGCCCTTGTATGCACTCCCCACACATGGCCATGCAAATCCAGCAGTTTCTTGACTTTCTGGGTCACATTTTTCGGTCTTTTCAGTTTAGATACTTTCGGAACTGGTTGCTTCATCAATTCGATTGGTTTTTGGGTCAGTTTATCTCCTTTATATGGTGGTTTCCTCAATGGAAGGCTCTCGACCGGGGCTCTGGTAGCCTTAGACCGGCGCAGAGTCTTCTGGGACACTCTGGAACGAGGAATATCGTTCAAGAGTTTTTTATTTTTTGCTATTTCCTTATACCGGAGCATATCCCTCTGGATCTCCTCTTCATGGGCATTATCCAATGTCATGTAAAGGTGAGGTGACGGTACGTATGGAGAGATGGAGAAGAGCATCTCTGCGCGGGTATATGCAGGACACAGAAATAATGGAAGCAAGTATTAAGCAACAAATAGGCAAATGATCAGATAAAGAAGAAGGTAATTAAAGTGTTAGAGTTAGTGAGAGGAATTGTAGAAAAAGAAAAAAAAAAACTATTTAATGAATATGAATGGAATTGGTGGGGTGTGTTGTAAATCGGTGGACGGGAGGTACTGGTGTGAGGATAATGCGACGAGTGAGTGAAGCAAAGTGAATCCCCATCCACCATGCTCTACCTTATTGGCCTTGGGCTCTCGCACGAAAGCGACATCACGTTGCGTGGGCTCGAAACCATCCGCAAATGTAAGCGTGTATATCTTGAGGCATACACCTCCATTCTCATGGCCGCAGACAAAGAGACTCTTGAGGCTTTCTATGAGAAAGAGGTGATTCTCGCCGACCGAGAACTCGTGGAGACGGGTGCAGACCAGATCTTGGCGGGTGCAGATGTTGATGACGTGGCCTTTCTTGTGGTGGGTGATGTGTTTGGAGCAACCACTCATACAGACTTGGTGCTCCGGGCTGTGGAGTTGGGCATCCGCTATGAATCCATCCATAATGCCAGTGTGATGAATGCGGTTGGAGCTTGTGGTTTGCAACTCTACCAATTTGGACAAACGGTATCATTGGTGTTTTTCACGGAAACTTGGAAACCTGACTCGTTTTATGCCAAGATCTTGGAAAACCGTCGTATTGGCTTGCACACTTTATTGTTGTTGGACATCAAAGTCAAGGAGCAGAGCATTGAGAACATGGCTCGAGGCCGTTTGATCTACGAGCCTCCTCGGTACATGAACATTGCAACTGCAGCACAGCAGCTCCTAGAAATCGAGGAATTGAGACAGGAAAAGGCTTATACTCCAGATACTCCATGTGTTGCAGTATCACGGTTGGGAGCGCCATCTCAGACGTTCAAGGCGGGCTCGTTGAAGCAGATGGCCGAGTACGATGCAGGAGAGCCCTTGCATTCATTAATTCTCATGGGCAGACAGGTTCACGACTTGGAGTTGGACTACCTCAACCAGTTTGTCGACGACAAAGACGCTTTCCGTGCCTTGGTGCAAGCAGACCAGGAGCACTTTAAGCCTGCACCCTGGGTGCCGGAGGAAGAGACTTTCAGTGACTAATGAAGTAGATTGAATCTTAGATTAAATAAGCCATTGGGGCATATGATCCAGGACCGGACTCCAGATGAACCAGGACAGGAAACCGTATACCATTAGGATAACCCAGTTCTTCAGGTAGTTATGGGTGTAAAGCCTAGTTTGATAGATGTAGCATTTAAATCCTAGTTTAGTTAGTGAGTTACCTGAAACAGAGATTTCTGGAGTGAGTGCCATAAGGATAGAGCAGAGAATCAAGAATACATAGTACAACTTCTACACACATTCTATATGCAGTCTCATGCTAGAAACACATAATTGTTTCAAGATATTTACCTGAGCCAAACGGTGTAGGATACTGGAAATGATATCTTGGCGATACCATGGTTAGCACCACCGAGAGGGTGATCACTGGGCTCATAACCACACCTCTGGCACTTGGCCCTAGTTTCTCTTGGCAATCCCAGCCAATGGTCCACAACTAATACCACACTATACACATCATAGTAGAAAAGACGCAAATGTGTATCATAGATATTTTCCAGAATGGCTTAAATTGATGCTACTAAAGAAGATCACGGTTGAATCTACAAATTCTTGGTTTTTGTTTGTATTACCTATTTCAGTAGACACACCTAAGTCTCAAGACCGAAACAGTCTATGAGCCATCTTTAATCTCTAGTTGGTGTCTAAAAATCTGGGAGTTCCTTAGTCCTCAGTTTAAGCAATGACACAGGCTGGAGACCATCCGTACTTGGTCTTGAGGGTCCAGAAGTTATCCTTTGGAGCAGCGGTGGATTTCTTAGAAGATTGTTGAGGAGCTGCCATTTTGAATATTGAATGAAGATGTATAAAAAGAGGGAGATTCTCCGTTTTATATACTTTTACGGCCCAACCTTATTTTTTATGTTGATCCATTTATTGCTCATTCAGTACTTTTGCTGCACTAGAATGCGAGTTTTAGGTGCGAGTTTTGGGTGTGAGTTTTGGGTGCGAAAAATTCGCATCAAGTTTGAGACCATTACTCCATTAAGCACCCACAATGGCTATCACACCGGAGATCCACCAGTCGGCCAACAAAAAAGAAAAAAAGAAAAAAAGATAAAGAAGAAAAAAAGATAAAGAAGAAAAAAAAATAAAGAAGAAAAAAAAATAAAAAAGAAAAAAAAATAAAGAAGAAAATAAAGACTTAAAGAAGAATCGAATGGATAAGCGTGAAGAACTTCCATTTACACTTGATATATCAACATTAATTAGACGTCAAGGCCCACCATTGGACTACCAGATATCCAAGATCTGCCAGACACCCAAGACTAAAAATTTATACACAGTAATTGACATAAAAATTGACATATAAATTGGAAAAAGGCAGACCATGTGATTATAATTAGCCACCATGCAGCTAAATGCAAATACATGTAATTGACTGATTAATCCTTCATCTCCAGAAAACACCCGTACTTTTCCCACCCATTCCCGCCGCTTTATTTGACTTAAATCATAAAATATTTTCTGGTATATAAATCCAGGGTCCATATATATATAATATGAAATGAATAAGTGATTTACTTTTGGCTCTGGTTCTGGGGTGAGTGTAGCCTTAATTAGCATTAATTATACTTTATGTGAGAGGTGCATATAATGCATGGTGGTTCGCATATAAAGTGACTTTGTCAAATGAAAATTTTTAATGCCACTTTATGGGCTTTCGTAATTCTCAATTGAGTTAGTTCTAGTTCTTGTATGGTGATTATGTGATATTCATTAATAAGCAGGCTGGACTATATTCTGAGGTTGTAGTGTAACACTCTACAGCAGTACTTCATATAGGAAGTAATTAATATAGGAAAGTGATTAGGGTTCTTGTAAAAGGTACTTTAGAAAACATGATCTTGTAGGATCTGGTCTGTCCAATAATGCACTTCACATATAGTGCGTATCATGCACCTCATGTACTTTCTTATAATGTCAATTGTATGTACTTTGTCCATT
The DNA here is from genome assembly GCA_002370245.1 of Metschnikowia sp. 04-226.1. Taxonomy (NCBI): domain Eukaryota; kingdom Fungi; phylum Ascomycota; class Pichiomycetes; order Serinales; family Metschnikowiaceae; genus Metschnikowia; species Metschnikowia sp. 04-226.1. The sequence continues at coordinate 184,047 of NLAD01000685.1, forward strand.
GAAAAGGAATAAGAAAACTATATTATTTCTGGTTTTCCAGATATAAAAGACGAATTCTTTTTGTACAAGAAATTTCTTTTAAAAGCCTCCAGTGGGACCGTCACTTCTAAGACGAATGTATAAACCCGTACATCCCACCAAGTATTTTACTCCACTCCACTCCACTCCACTCCACTCCACTCTACCCAATTAAAGGAATCTGGGGTTTATATAGTTACTTCCCGCACGAGTGTGACTGGTACCATGATGCATCTACCATCGTATCATCAGTGTAAGCTTAACAAAATAGACTAGACTACAGGATGGACTATAGACTATAGACTATAGACTATAGACTATGAACTACTACTACAATATACCACCAATTTTAAAACTTAAAGTGGGTCATAGAAAATCATCACTCATAGTCATAGTCACCATGACTAGTCTAGACAGATAGTCATATTCAGTATTTCCATGGGAACCAGTCAGTATGGTCAACAGTTATAGTACCGGAACTCTTAATCTATACACGGGAGTTCTATGGTGGGTCCAATAATTCCTCTTTGACAGACCTCAATTGGTATATACTCTATAATCTTTGTAGATATTGATACGTCTTGTTTTTCTTGCTGTATTTAAACCAGGAATCTTGGTACTATACTATAGTCTACTACTGCTCTTCAATGTACTGTACTCTACTAGTACTGTAATTTACAGTCTACTATAGTACAAAAGTGGATAGAGGTTCCTAACCATTGACGTGTAGTCTACAGACAAACCACGACTGGTATAGTTCCTCCTGCATACTGCTCGGAATGACTTCTAGTGTACTACTCACTAATATATTTCTGTACGTTAGTTAGTCTGCCAGCACTGATGTCATTTTCATATGGGTACTATTTAAAGCTGTAGAAGTATATTATTAAGAGGAAGATTAGTAGTACTGGTGAATTTTAGTGTCAGATAGTATTCAGCCGGTTACTTGTGTGCAGTACATGATATTCTTGTTCATGGTCAAGTAGTTTAGTCTTGTAGGTACTTGCATATAATGGATTTCCTGTTAGTCAACTCTCTGCATACAGAAATTATTCTTTAGTACTGGAAGTACTGCATAGTACTGCTGTTTACGGTACACTTGGTGATCATCGGATTAGTGCTCATAACCATTCTATAAGTCTCAGTGCTCGTAACCATTCTATAAGTCTCAGTGCTCGTAACCATTCTATAAGTTTCAGTGCTCGTAACCATTAAGTCTCAGTGCTCATAACCAATCTCCAGATTTCACGGGTAATTTTGGTTACAGTATATCTGTATGCCTTATTAGGCCTTGAGTGTCTGGGTTATATAAGTAGATTCTGTAACATCCAGTATGAGCATCATCAGTGAAACAATCCCTCTATCCGGCCATTTAATGTGACATGGCCAGGGTCAAGTAATGGCCAGTAAGTTATACCCATTCTAGAATTAACGATGTAGGGCAAGTAATTAATAACAAAAATAAACAATCAAGTGTCAAGCGGATGTGGATTATTGCACTGTACCAGACAAAACAGAAACTAGTTCTTCACACACTCACACTCACACACTCTTTAATAATAATCTCCACTGTTCTCTAGTCTTCAGTCTTCAGTATTCAATCTCCGGCCATTATTCTCAGCCTAAACAATCTTGATCAAGACCTTTCCCTCGGCCTTGTTGGAAGCGAGCTTGTCAACGGCCTCTTGGATTGCAGAAGGTGGATACTCACTATCGATAAACACCCGCACCTTTTTCTCCTCCAAGTCCTTCACACACTTGTCTGGCCAAGCACCTGAAGGCGTAAGGAAGACGAAAGAATAGTAGTAGGGGAGCAAGCCCAAGAAGTTGCGGAACATTCTCAAGGTCTGGCCCCCACTTTTCAAGACCATGGTGAGCATGGAGGTATTGGAGTAACTGGGCTTGCTGTCACCCACAACTGTGATGTAGGAACCGGCCTTGGCTTTTGGGTGGAGCACCTGAGCGATCTCTGGGAAAAGGTCCGAGTTTCCACAACAGTCGAACACGACGTCAAAAGGCCCCGATTTCTTGACGGACTCCAAGACCGGGCCCAAAATCGACTTGTGTTGCGTATAGTCAATGACCTCGGTGGCTCCAAGCAGACGAATGGTGTCGTTGGTCCTAGCGGAGCACGTAACCACGATTTCCTCCGACCCAAACGAATTCTTGGCCAACTGCACATTGTACCGGCCCACAGTCGTTCCAGCTCCCAACACCAACACCTTCCGGAACGAGTTGCCCTTGGGTACGGAATCCCACATGGTCTGGGCTGTGCCGAAAACCACGGGGTACGAAGCAGCCTCTGCATAACTCAAATCCGAAGGAATCTTGCGAGCATTCATTCCAGTTGGTTTTTTGGTGTTGATCATAATGTACTCCGAAGCAGTCCCAAGCCCAAACATGTTCTGGTAGAGACCAGCAATGCGGTCCCCCACGGCCAAACCGGTCAGAGCAGCACCCGAGCCGATTGCCACGATCTCGCCCGAGTAATCACCCGCGAAGCCCTTTTCGCCCCGGAAAAAAAACGCATTCTGCGAGTTCTTTAACACAAGATCCACTGGGTTGAGCGCAGCATAGTGCACTTTGACCAAGACGTCGTGTTGGGAGGGAAGGGTATAGACTCCATTGTGTTCTTCTACGGGGAGCGTATCTTTCTTCCACACAAGGGGAGAATCTTTATTGGTGTACTTGATTGCGTTGAATTGTAACATAGTGTTTGTTTGTTGTTAGTGGTGTCTAGTGGTGTAGAAATAGAGTGAGCAATGGGTGGCGTTGGGTGCGAAATATTGTACGTGAGTATGCAGTACATATGTCAGCATGTAAGCATGTGCGGATGAAGCAGATCTTGGTCGTTAACATGCAGGAGGCGAAGCCTCATGGCTGGATGGCTCCGAAGGGACACGATGCGACTACGTAAGAAGGTGGTCCCGCTAATTGGGTTTCACCGATATCGAATCAGCTCAGTTAAGGAGGGAAATAGCGATTTCCTAGTATCAGTTTAGAGATAGACCAGAATACAAATAACTGAAGTGGTAATTGAAGTGCCACGCTGACTAGAGTATTAGAGACCAATTATGTAATAGTTCCTGCTTACTAATTAATTAAAGGACAAAATTCAATAATGTGAGGTGGTGTGTGCAGAAAATACCGTTATCTTTATCTACATTCCATCCTAATATGGATGCACTATCTTATTTATATACTAATACTTTAAATTCATAAATTTTCAGGTCATATAGATAAACCACTAAAGAAAATATACATAAGCATGGACCATAGCTAGAGCGAATTATAAAATAGAAGTAGCTCCAAGTATATATATATATATATATATATAATGTTTATTCCTAGAAATCTATGAATTTTTGTGCGGAGAAACCTGGGATAGGGAAAAAATCCAGTTTAGTCCTAAAGAATTTATTTCGTAGGTGTACTGATTTTCTACATTCCTATCCTCTGGAATGTTCTCTTCTTAAAGCGATGGTTAGTGAATGTGTTAATCTTTTTTGAATAGATACCAGCTAGTGAAAGGCCGACTGCTCCTTCTCCAAGTTGAGCATCTTCTTTTTAGGAATTATTCCCGGCACAAACCATATAATATTTATAGAACCCTAAAAATCTTGGGGTGCATCACGATTGGGAGATAGAGGAGGAAATTAATATACGGATCCTGCACATAGTACAACAAAAAGGTCCCTCTATACTCCATAGTAATACTGATACTCCGTAGTAATACTGATACTCCATAGTAATACTGATACTCCATAGTGCTCTATACCCTATTAAAGCCGTGCTTTTGGATTTCTTGTCATGAGTCTTACTTATATAATTGGGTGATTTGAAACTATTATATACCGAAAAATAAGGACCTCGGGATTCATTACTACTTTGGGGTTTTATAGAGGAATATTGACTCGTAGCGAATAATACAGTTACTGAATTATACAGGTTTAAAAAAAGTCCAAAAAGCCTTGGAATTATACAGTTTCAAATTATACTAGTCACCGAATATAGTAGTGTACTTGTGGTTTCATGATGTATGTCTGAAACGCTTTTATTCTGATATGTTAATCACGTGACTCTAGTGTTCCAGACTTATAGTCTAATATGATTTCAATTATATTTCCATTTTTCAATGTGAATATCAACAGACCAAGACTCACTCAAAGCAGTAATGAGTCTAGTAGAAGAAATGATTGGTTATTCTAGGCGTAGCTGAGGCTTTCAGTAAATGGGACTGCATCTTATAAAAAGAAGACAAGACAATAGAGTGACCTATGCATCAAATTGACTTCCTGAATGATCAAATGGATAATGGCTCCAATTAATAGAGCCATAGGAATAGAGGTCGTGCGCGAATCATAAACCAAGCAACTAAATTCTCCCTCCTGAGCTTTATCTGCGCGCACTTATCTCTTCTCCACAACATGAACCACCTCCACGCAGACCGCAATGCGTTCCAGAAACTAGGCAAAGCCCTTAGTGACCGTCACTCCGAAACACTTGCCGTTCAACTCTCGGTGTTCCAATCTGCCTTGGTCAATTTTGCCGTGGAAAACGGCCCCGTCATCAAGAACAACCCCGAGTTCCGCCGCAAGTTCAGCCTCATGTGTGAGCTGATTGGAGTAGACACATTAGAGCTCATGATGATGGCTGAATCCAAGACTCGGAAATCGGAGGTGCTACCCGCTGCAGTGGCCATTCGTGTGGTGGAGATTTGCAGAGAAACACGAAATATCAATGGTGGGTTCATCTCGTATAAAGAGCTCATTTCCAGGCTCATAGAGTGCGACAGCATCTCCGTGGACATCTCTGAGGACCAGCTCGATAAGGCTTTGGCGGCCATGGGCGAAATGGGAACGGGGTTTGACATTGTGACCATCAACCAGAAAAAATGGGTCAAGACCCTGGGCTTGTGTGGCTCGCGGGGCATCTCCAGTGACCATAAGAAGGTGTATGAGTTGTGCGAGTTCATGGGAGGATTTGTGACGTTGCGACTCTTGAAGGATAACTATGAGTGGGACCGGCTTCGGGCCAAATCCGTTATTGATGAGATGATCATGAACGGCTTCTTGTGGCTGGATACACAGGGGCCGGGCGGAGAGGTGCAGTTCTGGGAACCTTCGTGGATCTCCAAGTAACTAAGCATTACTAGAGATCGGGTATCTCATCAGTCATTCTATCAATTCAACATTCTTGAGTGTCTTAGAGTGCCAGTGTTTCTTAGAGTCTCAGACACACTTATTGTCTTAGAGTGTCTTAGAGTCACTTAGACTGCCTGTCTATTTGTCATTCTGTCTTTCTGATTCTCAGGCAGTATCAATCAGTGCCAGTCATTTAGACAGTCGGTCAGTCAGAGACATGCCACCCACCCACCCACTCCCTCACTCAGTTTCAATCCTTCAACTTATCAACTTGCCAGTCACTCAGTGTCTGTCTGTGACAGTCATTCAGTTGGCCATTTTGTCTGTCTGTCAAATTCTCAGTCATTCACTTACTTTCTATGTCTGTTTGTTTGTCTTGTGAGTTCAATCAGTGGTTCATTCAGACAGTAAGTTTTCTATCTGTCAATCATTCAGCTGTCACTCGCTTTGTCTGTCTAGCCAGTGTCAGTTGGTCACTTTATCAATCTGTCTGTCTGGTATATTCCTGAGACCTTCATGAAAGATCAACAATAAGGATCACAGGATTAACAAGGATCAACCTTTGGTGCAACTTTTGTGAGTGGTATTCTGGTGGCTCTTCTATCACAGCATCCAGTGATAAACTCACCGTCACATTTATTGTGCCATGGGTTTGAGTAGTAGTACTTTTGGCTTGGTATTATTAGTTTTGTCTCTCTTATTATTTTTGTCTTTATGGGTTACTCTATCATTTTTGGAATTTGGCATGGATTGCATTGGAGTGATGTTGATCTGAGATCGACACTCTTAGGTTGCAGCCATTTAAATGGTGCGCGCACGACCATGATCTGGACTTACCACATAGCATTTGAGCCTACAATTGTGGACCAGTAAAGGTATAATCAGAGAAATATTGATTTTGATGTGATTTTATTTCTTTCCCAATCACAGCTCTTTTACTGGTAAGACTTGGCGAATTCACTGGATTAGAGAATCTGTGTTGCTTATGTGCAGGAACACTACATATGAGTGCTTGACCGTCAAGGATAAAATCCACCCTGACCTAAATGCTGTGTTTAGTATGAGTAGCCATTGTATTAGTAAATACGGCTGTTTATATCAATTTAATTTGCATGTGCTGTTGTAGTAGGGGAGTTCATACAAATTGGTTCGTACACGACTAAAGATAATCTTCATGACAACAGAATTCAAAAGGAAGCCTTTATTTAGTCATATTGAGTCAAACCATATCAGATTTTGTGGCTATTTTGGCCAGCATATATCAGAACCTGTGAGGTCGTGCGCGACTCAAAAGCAAACTAGTGGAACAACAAGAATAAAGGCTGCTACAATCAATGTATCAGGATATGGTGATTCTAGTAAGTATACTATGGATTGGATATCGGTGACTACTATACTAACACTAGATTTCTTGAATATTTGAATCTTTGAATCTTTGAATTTTTGAATATTTGATCCTGTTTTGAATGAATAATGATTGACTCCACTCATTATTGTAAAGCTGATCTGCAACAGTTGTAATCAGACTGTGCATAAAAGGGATGCCCTTCATATGCTGATGACCCACTAATGAATCCATTTTTTGATCCACTGAATTCACTTCAATTCAGTTTTTGAGGTTCTCTGTACATGGCTATTGATAGTCTTAGCCACACTCAGGTGAGTTGAACCCAGGTACTTTCCATACCAGACCAGACTAGATCCATATGTTAAATTGAGACTCGGATCAATCCAAGTTCACATTCAGTTTGAATTCTGATCTTCAGATTCTGATCTTCAGGTCAAGTGGTAGATCCAGTTGCAGACCCATGCCTGGAGCTAACTTGGGTGAAATGAGGAACTATCTCTAGGGACTGGTCACAGATAAAACGGGTGTTCAGGTGTTCAGGTCTTCATTCTCAAGTTTCTTGGTTTCAGATTGTTCCCATTTCTGCCTCTATAGATTCCAGTCATAGAGTCAGAGTCATGCAGTCCCAAAGTCCCAATAGTTCAATCAGTTCCGGAGTCCTGGTAATTCTAACCTGTCCTCTTGAATACTGATCAGGCCTTTTCAGTTGAAATCTTTCCTAGTATTCCTGTTGGTTCATGTAGCCCTGGTAGTCCTAGTATTCCTGGTAGTCCAGTTGGCCCTAATCAGTCCTGCTTAGTCTTAGTCACTCTCAGTTAGTCCCCTTGGTCACGTTAGTCCTGTTTATTCCCAGTAAGTCCCAATTATTCATAGTAATCCTAGAGACATAGTCAATCCTGCTCATTCCTTTCAGCCCACTTAGTTCTTTTCAGTCCTAGTTATGCCTGCTTAGTCCCAGAGTCCTAGTCAGTCCCAGTTCTTCCTAGTGGTCCCAAGTAATCTTTGTTGGTCTCTGTTGGTCCTGAAGTCTTGAAGTCCTAATTCTGCAGTACTAGTTTGTCCCGCCCGTCTCTGTCCACTTCCGCTTACTTTCTCCCTCTACTGCTCCTTCTTTTCCACGAGCCTGGCCTGGTCGACGGCCACGTTCTCACACACATCCCACACCATCCAGTCGTACCACCCAAGGTATGCAGGGAAGATGGTCACCAAGTGCCACAAGGAGTGGGCGTCCACCAAGTCAAAAAAGAACGGTGGGAAGTCAAACACCTCGAGTGACATGCCCATGATCACTATGCCACAGAGCAAAAGCGGGTAGAGCGAGTAGAGCTTGGCTGACCGTGAGTAGAAGCTGCCGAGGATGATTCGCCCTGGATTGATGTAGTTTAAATGAGCCAAGTTAATGGCATTTTCGCTATGTTCCTCCTCCAAGTACTTGCTATAGAGCGAGTAGCATGTCAAGCCCCACATGATATTTTGCATAACGCCCACCACAATGTTGGCCCGCATATTGTAAGTATACAGCCAGTCTGTTTCAAGCCGGTAGATATGGGCAGCGTAGGCCCCCACACACACCAAGCCCCATGCCCATGCCCGCCACTTGCGGCTGGGCAAATACAACTTCCAGTACCGGTACGAGATGCTGTAAAACCCACTGAGCACCGTCATGCCTGCAAAGTAGTAGTCGAGTTTCTCGGTCACGATAAAGTCCCTCACATGAAACACCGCCGAGCTGATCCATGCACACATGGTGATGAACGCCACCAAGCGGATGTTTCGAAGAGGAGATGTGGTTGTTTGAAACGATTTCTGAAACGATTTCTGCGACTCAATGACCCGCCCCACCTTTTTGAAGCCTATCCAGTGCGGAACAAAATTCGCCAAGGAAAGCAATGTGGAGACAAATTCCTGCGCGCCTAACACCCGTAAAAATGGCCACTTACCATGGAATTGCAACACCTCCTCTCCAGCAGCCTTGCGTTCACTGGTTATGATTCGCTGGCACTGGTAATCACAATTGGATTTGCAGTTCCACAATAGGGATTTTAAGAGCCCACTCAATTGCCAGTCAAAATGCCACGAGGGCTCGTACCGGTGAAAATGGTGGTTCTTCTTTTGCAATGCCTCACGGAATTGCTCTTGCATGAGGTAGTAGGGATTGTTGTAGCACGTGATTTGCTGGCATTGGTAAAGGCACTCGTCAAACTCCTCCAAGTTGTCTCCGGGCGATGCCAATGCTACGTGGAGCACGAGACATAGGGGGTACACGCAGCGGAGAATATGCATGTTGCGGTGGAGGAGTATTGGCTTATACGATCTGTACCGGAATATGAGGGGCGTGCGAGGCTCACTAGAAGCGATTACACCTGTACACCACACCAGTCAGGCTAGGGCAAGCCTTAGGCTGGTCTAAAACAATCCAATACTTATAAAACTATACTTCGCTTATTGGTTGCAGGGCAGTGGTCATGCACATTGGATGTCCCAATTAGGAAAGGCTCAAAGGCATCGGCAATCCATGATCGGCATGGGCATCGAGCAAGAGATCCGCGCCGAGGTCACGTGCACGGAATGGGGCGCTAACTTCCTCTTTCGGCTGCGCGCTGATAAGGTCCTATATATTTCTCCAGTTCCCCAGGCTGTCAAAAGAACACCTATTACATTCTTCTTTCACATGTCTCCCACATCCGTACCCCAGGAGACCACTCGCGGGGCTCATAATATTGCCAAGGGTTTACCACACCCTCACCCCATTCCACAATTTAAAGACAACCTCGAAAAGAGGAAATGGGCCAAGCAGCACATGGCAGCGGCATTCCGGATATTTGCCCGAAAAGGATATACTGAAGGCGCCGCCGGTCATATCTCGTTAAGGGACCCCGTCGATCCCGATACTTTCTGGATCAATCCTTTGGGGAAACACTATGGGCTTATCAAAGCAAGTGATATGGTGCATTGTGATGCCAAGGGTAACATCTTGCCCGACGGACCGCAGCACGCTATTAACGCTGCAGGATTCGCCATCCACTCTGCAGTCCATGAAGCCAGACCAGACGTTATAGCTGCTTGTCATACCCATTCGACGTATGGAAAAGCGTATTCAGCGTTGGGAAGACCTTTGGATATGATCAACCAGGATGTGTGCGTCTTCTATAAGAGCCACGGTGTATATAACAATTTTGGGGGAGTTGCATTGGAGGCGGAGGAAGGGGTGGCCATAGCAGAAGCACTTGGAGATGGAAAGGGGGTGATATTGCAGAACCACGGGCTCCTAACTGTGGGCACCACCCTCGATGAGGCCGCTTACCTCTATACTCTTATGGAGAAGAGTTGCGAGTGTCAGTTGTTGGCAGATGCAGCCTTGCGGCCGGGAGAAAGCTTGAAGATTTGTGGGGATGAGGAGGCCGCTTATACTGAGAAGGTGAGCGGGGACGGGGAGTCCCTCTTTGGTGATTTCCAGCCGGACTATGAAATGGAGCTTTATCATAACAATGACTTCTTGCTTTAATCTGGGATGAGCTTGAATAAGGAGCCGAGAATTGTTATTTATCTGATTGGAGAGTGTTACGTGATATAACTACAATCTTGAGAATTCATTCCATTGTCTCTTGATCATCACGTGAGATCTATGTTATGGACAGGATTTATATTCTCTTAGGCGGATTTTGCTTGACTTCACCTTGGCACCAGGGATTTTTTAAAAGTTTTTTATATGATACCATGATTTCAGGGCCGTATGTTTCCTTATAAAAAACGGATTCATCCTAGAACAGTAATGCGTTGTGTTCGATGGTATTGGAAGTAGAAGTACTATTAGTAGTAAGTATAGTTGGTGAGCAATGTGAGTAGAGAAGAATATGGCAAATGATTAATGGAAGAAATAACGGTAATGAGTGCTATAGAAATCTAGACTCTAGAAGTGTAGTAGTCTAGTTTTATAGTGGTATGGTGTAAAGCCTGTATATAATGGATTGTGACTTAATACCCACACACTTCAAAACGGACTCAGCCATTTTTTTTTCATTCCAAAAATATCATTGTGATGTCCGGAATTCCAGCAACTCAGAAAATTTAATTTTAAACCAATTTGAAGAAAAAATAAGCGTTTGCGTTGGGCCTTTTTCTACTGAGGTAGCCTGGTGTACGGGTGTACGCCGCGTATATAGTTCCAATTCCGAGGGTTGCAGCCATCCACCATAAACCTGGCCACCCAGATTAATCAATAACCTAATATTGTTTAATTTTTTTTAAGATATATATCTTTCCAAAGCTCCCATAGTCAAAATCATGGTAGCAGTCATAGTCCAATTCCTGTACAATGAGCAGTATCAACGAGTCGTTATGACAAGCCATCACATGTTGAATAGCAAAAAACTCCGACTCCATTAACCAAAAACTAAAGTCATTACACCCCCTTTCTTCCGTTTCATCTTTCTTCCGTTTCATCTTTCTTCCGTTTCATCTTTCTTCCGTTTCATCTTTCTTGTCTTCTTTTTCTTTGCCCTTTTTCTCAAACCATTCTTGCCCTGCAATCAGCACCATTTCAATCTCCCGGTTAAACTCGAACTTCTGGTATTTAATAATACTATTCAATGATACTATTTAATGATACTATTTAATGATACTATTCAATAAACACTGATTGAATAAACACTGATTCAATAGGAAATAAGGAAATAGTCAATAGATATTATGAATTGGTCAATAGGATGATTCAATGGATAATATTCAATAGCAAACAACTCAATAGGCACAGGATATTATTGGTAGGTACTAATTCAAAAGATAATAGGATAGTAAATCAATGGTCAGTGAACACTTAATTATCTGATCAGTGACTTAATTATCTGATCAGTGACTTAATTATCTGGTCAATGACTTAATTATCTGGTCAATGACTTAAGTATCGGTGAAGTAGCTTAGTAGTAATATTAATACGGTAAGTGCACTACAATGACAGTCCAGGTACGTATAAAAATAGTATCAAGTATTTGCCATTTTAGTACTATCTAAAAATAGTCTGGATATTTACCATGACTGATTCCTGGCTTTGGTAGTACAGTCAAAAAAGAGTAATTACATTATCGTAATATCAGAATATAATACCATAGAATTTATATAGTAAAATATAACTATTTATGCGTATATATAATTGTATATATAATCCATATATGGATGAATATAGTATACGTAATCAGTGATACCTGCATATAGATCTTATACTAGAAACTAATGATAAAAGTTCTACTTTTTCAGAGTTGGTATTATTTGGTCTATTTCTATTTTTTTGTGGATAATCTTTTAGTAGATTCTGGTAAATTTCGGTACTATGAATTATATTTTATTATAGAGCAAATGTAGTCTTAATCAGTATTATCCATGATTATGGTTTCTTATGGAAGGGTAGTGTATATAAGTAGTGTAATAGTACTTATAATGTAAATTGTTGATTAGTAGAGTACCTTAGTATCTACATTGGCTTTAAATGTGTTATTCTCTGCTCTTTAAAGGTAGTGCGCGGCTCATAAGTGGTCTAATGAAATTAGACCCCACATTAAGACTCATGTCTATGACTATACTCAACGGTTAATACCAACATGGTCAATATTTATATGGTTATTATGGCTTGTATTGTTGATCAAAGCTTCAATAGTATCTAGTGACTACTTTTCAGTGCTATGAGTGGGAGTCAAACTGGGGTCTCTCTTGGAGTCCACCGAGACTCTTCCAAGCCCCAAATCGTTTTGGTCAATCACATAAGATGCAAACTGCCGCAGCGGAACCTTGCGTTCGAACATCACGTCCAACTCCTCGTAGGTTCGGTTCTGGGTCTCTGGAAGCCTGAAAAACGCCCATGTCACCACCATAATCGACGTGCCAAACCACACAAACCCGGTCTTGCCCTTAAGGTTTGCTTCACTCGGGTTTATCAAGTATGGCTCCACGATTCCCGTCACAATGGCACATATATTGAATGTGTTACGGGCCAACGCAATGGACTGGGCACGTAAAGTAGTAGACGAGATCTCCGAAACAATGGTAAACGTTATGGGCCCAATAGAAAGCGCATATGCTCCCACCCACACCAAGAGAGCGGCTGCCTGGACCCACTTGATGGCGGGACTGCTCTCTGCAGGAAACGCCAAGATAGCCACCAAGAGTAAAAGACACGTCATGACTGTGAAACCCGTCACATAAATCTTCCGGCGTCCCACTCGGTTCAAGAGAAACCACAGGCAGATCGTTCCCACAAAGGAAATGCTGGTGACCCCGAGGTTCATCTTATAGGTATCAGCCGGGTTGAGGCCTGCCTGCAGGAAGAAATAAGAAGGCGAGTAGGCGAACGTCATGCCACAGAGCAGCTGCCCCGAAAAAGTGATGCAGGCGATTTCCGTTCTTCTGAGGTTGGAGCCCTTGAATAACTCAATATAGCTTCTCCACCCTGTCGAAGATGAATTGCCCGAACGTGCGGCCTCCTGCAGTCTCTCCAACTCCGTAGTCCGAATCATCATGGCCACCGACTGTTTGGCCCGGTTATGGATGCTCTTGTGGGTCAATCTCTTGACAGCTTTCTCAGCATCTTCAATACGGCCCTTACGGACCAACCACCAAGGTGAATCTGGAGCCAAGTAGGCCATGACAATCAACCCTGGCACCCACACCCACTGGATCGCGAACGGGATCTTATATGACCACTTTGTGTTGTTGCTGACTAATCCCTTCAAGACACCGGCAGCCACAAGCTGCCCAATGGCCCAGCACATGTTCACGTAAGCAGTCAAATAGCCTCTGAGCGCCAAAGGGGCGATTTCCGATGAGTAGGTGGGGCCCATAGTTGTAAAAACTCCCCATGGCAACCCACATAAGATTTGCCCCACAAGAAGCACCTCCTTGGTGGAGGCAAAGAACAGCACAAACACAAAAGAAGCCATTGCCACCAATGACGCAATGATCATACGCCGGTGGCCAAACTTCTCGATCAAGTAACCGTTGATTCCCAAAGCGAACACGATTCCAACATTAGACGCAATGGAAAGCGACACCTGCCATTTTCCTTCTAACTGGTAGTTTCCAGGACTGATTTCACGGCCAAACTGCTTTTGAAACGAAGGGTAAGCAAAGAAAGACGACATCAAACTTTTATCATAGCCCTCCATGATAATCGTGGCACTAATAACCACACACCAAAACACAGTCTTCATATGTGTTTTTAAACACTCGCGCACGGTGGCGTTGTGCTCTTCCTCTGTTGCCTCTGCCGCCTCCGCATTGATGATTTCGATTTCCCTTTCGGCGGGTGTTGCCCATTCCACATGGTCACTTGTCTCCTTACTCATGACAAGCTAAACAGGATCAAGATCAAAAAATAGGTACCGAAATTAGTATTATTCAATAAATACCAGTAGATAAATCTTATTAGAAAAGTTGAGGTGAGAAAGAAAGAAAGAGTGGTGTCCTTATATTTATATAACTGGGGGTGTGCTGTTTTTATAGGGTGGGTGTTGCAGAGGCTGCAAATGTGGGGACAGTGCGTGATGCAAGAGACCCCAAGCTGAGATTGACCATTTGCGGTGGTAGAGCCGAGACGATCCCCCACTAGTGACGGAGGAGCAAACGATGTGCCCCGCATTTTTGACTTCTTGGCATGTTCGCAGCTTTTCTTCTTAATCTTTACTTTTTCCCCACCGGCGTTATCAAGAATTTAGTCCTTGCATGGAGAAACCCGGCTCAACACTTCCTTCTTGGGAAACCTTGCGCCGCACTGTTGCGTCAAGACTGCGTTGCGCATGCGCATTTCCCCGGATTCCTTCAAAATACGAACCTCACGCGAGGAAAAAACCCTCCCCATACTTAGCCGTCTTTTGAGCGTCCTGCATAATGCGGGTTTTTCGAGTGACGTTTGTGAGCTGGAGGGGTAATCATCTCCGAGATATGTACGGCTTGATGCACCTTGCATTAAACGGTGGGGTGGGGAGTATTCCTAATGTGGTGATTCTACGCCACAGATCTCTGAAGATACAGGATCCTTAGCACCTACATCGTGGTGTCCCAAAATGGAAATCTAAAGCACCACGGAATTAACCATAAAGGGAAATAATCGTCCCCTCATTGGAGCAAACGGTACAAATTGGGCAAGTTGTTCAAAAGTTGGATTTATTTTTGGAGTAGTTTTGGGTCAGCTTTTAAACTATTTGAAATTAGACAATTTTTGGACAGATTAAGACAGATTTTGTACACCTTAGGAGCTAGTTTTTGGACAGGATTAGACAGAATTTCCATAACTTGAGATCTAGTCTCTGGACAGAATAAGACAGTTTAGACAGAATTTACATTTTCAGTTTCAGTTTCTCTCTGGTATTCTATCTAATTGTGAAACAATTAGTAGTCTTCATAGGACCACTTGTTAGGTCTACCAGCCGTGTCTATAATATGAGTCAATCTGTTCTGGTGCACTGTGGAAGTCCATTGAAGTAGATATATTTTTGTCTTATCATCCGCAAGAATCCAATACATTTATATGACCCATTCATAGCCATCCATCATGATTAGTATACCCCCAAGAACTAAAGTATAGTATTCAAACTACTACCATGACTCTATGACTATTTCTATGACATTAGAGTCAATTATTGCATGAACAATTAGTGTAGTAATCAATTGTGGACTATAGTATGGATATTTTCAAGCCTGTCATTATGGAGTAGTATGACATTTAATTCTGACGGCGGTATGGCTAGTTGTGTGGGTATTGGTGGACTGTATTTCCGAAAAAAAAAAAATTTCGGTGATAAGTGAGGTTCGCACCAATAAATTGACTCATTAAGCTTTGGAAGAGATTTTCATGAACAGGAAAAATCATGATTGAAAAGAAGCTGGGCGGGAATAAATGAGGAAGGATTCCTTTTTCCAAATAATTGAACTTCCAAATCCATTCTTTTTTGGAAGACTTATGCACTGGGACTCTAGAACACACCCTAACAATCCATCCCGGCATCCCAATAAGAGTTTATTCAGCAAGCAGTTTCATTAGCATAACTGGTGGTGACAGTATTATTAATATGCTGAAAAGATGTAGTGGTGACTACCAGTAGGACTGTATTGGTGTGTACTATCAATATGACTGTATATTAGCACTGACTCTTTTGTTAGTATTACCTAATCAGTGTAATACTCTTAGTTGACTGTATATGACACAGCATATCAGCATAAGTATTAATACAGTACCAGTAATATGACTGTATCATATCAATGAGTGCTGTTAGTATAGCTGATCTTGAAATAGTAGTGTTAGTATAATTGTATCATAGTCTTTAACCCCTCTAGCCAGCACCTACCTGGAGGGATCATAACCTCGCTGGAAGTGCAGTCTTCCTGACACGTGAACTAGTATGACTGCATGCCGGAAAAGTCTATCTCTAGCCCCAATTCCTTCCCTGGAACCAAGAAATACTTAAACTCAGTATTAAAGACTGACACAAAAATCTGACATCGTGTATACTATGATTGTATATTAGTGGATTTGTATGACTATCTCCTGTTCCTGTATGGGTTTACTTATAGCACCACTAAATATTTGGTGAGAAATTTGTGGGGGAATCGGTTGCTTATATACCCCCATGACCTGCACATACACATGCACATACACATGCACATACACATGCACATACACATGCTGCAAATCTACGTCCATGATAAAACCTGCAAATACAGCGTTTCACTTTGGTATCAATCAGTGTTGCTACATAATGCACAGTCATATGATTATCAATTAATTTCTATTTTTAGATTACAATCTAAAAAACGTCTCGGCCGTTTCGTTAAAGTTTCCGGTGTTAGACACTTCATAAAACTCTCCTACTCCCAGTACAATCTTGCCCACGTTGTTAGGAATATTCTTTCGAGCACTAGAATTAAGTACCTAGTGTCAGTGTATTCTATTAACCAGACTTGGCTGAGGCTCATGTCTCAAACCATACCACTCATAAGTATGATAAGGTGTGAAGATTAGTATTCAAGGAGACTTGAATACTGGGCGCTAGGCATCATGCAATTGGACGCATGTAGAATGCCCGCGCCAGGGAGAATTCCCAATTAGGAATTCTCTGGGCCAATGTGAAACATCGCGATGTTTCACATCTTGCAGGCCAGCTGTTTTAGGAAACCCTCGATGGGGTTACCCGAAGTAGTGAAAAGTATATAAGAACTAGCAGGTTTGCCTGATAGATGAATTCTCAGGGATCTTTTTAAGGTGTATTACAGTATTCGAATATATATCTGATATAACTTTGTTTATAAATCCCTGTGTCCTGCTTAAGTTCTAACACACGTCACCAAGCCCAACCACCGTCAATACCTCTCCCAAGCCTATCAACATATCCTTGGTGAGGCTTTTGACCAAGGGGAAGTTTTCGGACCAGCCCCTCCTGCCCATTTTCTGCTGGTTGCTGGACTTGACCTCGACGCCGGGAACGCTCACCATATCCTCCAATAACATGCCGTTCATCAGTGCAAACTTGTCGGTGTCAAGAAGTAAGTTGCTGGTCATTTTGGCAATGGCCTGCACGATGTTTTTGATTTGTTCGGCCTCTTTTTCCGATATAGCATCGTAAACAGCAGAAAGAAGAGAAATGGAGAGGATAGAGAGCTTTTTTAGTAAAGTGATGTTAAGTGAATAAAGAATGCTCAATGTTCAATGAGTAATAAAATGGTTTCAATGTTTAATGATTTATTGGATGATGAATTTGACATGAGGAAATGGCCCCTTTTATAGTGTTCTATCTGGTCTGGGCTACTCCATGAGCTGGTGTGTATACGGCGTGGACCATGCGCCGCACAGGTATCATCAACGGTCATAATTTTCGAGTCGCAGTGAAGTTAAAATTAACGGTGAATTCTTTGGGTTCGGGATTCCAAAGCGTTTCATTATTATATGAGTTCCATGGCCTTTTGTATGAGTCCTATAGTGTCAGTCCTATAGTGTTAGCTCTATGGTATGAGCTCTATATGGCAATTTGTGGCCACTTATGGCCCAGAAGGTGGAGATAGGTCTAGATTAATTTTTATTTAATGGCATGGAAGTTTCGGAGACGTCGACTAAGTAACTTTGAGTTTGGATGGCTGGTGAAGTTAGATGATTCACTTGGGGAGTGTATGCAGGAACAGCTCAACCATGTACTTCCACCCTTTCATCATAGATGTTTGGGTTACTTAATCAGGTATAATGGGTGTATCATGTGACTAGCCTGAAGTACGGTATATTAATCTTTGAACGTTTGACGTATTGGGAAGAAACCTATGGCTTAGTAAAGGAACTGGTTCGAGCTCCGAGCTCCGAACTCAGCAAAACTTAGTCTCACCTATATGACTCGGCGTTTACTAGGAATCCTCGGGTATTTCCTTCAATTAGTCTTAACCTGAATTTAAGGGAACATCAATGACATACTGTGTATTGGGGCATTGCATATTACCGCATTTGGGAAATTACCACATTTGGACATTTCTGTAACATTTGAATCAAATGATCAAAAAGAAATCATTTCAAGAACTCAAACAATATCGATTTGTTGTTCCTGTTTTGCGGGCACTTTTTTGCAGCTTTATATTTAATAACTCCAATTTTTCGCACCCTCCGGACACAAGTGCGAACCCCACCAACCCGGAATGAGAAAACATCTTGAAAAGGCTAGGAAGTAGAAATTAGTATTTACCAGTATAATCAGTAAAAAAAAATACCACAGGAAAAAGTTTTCTATATTATCTAGTGCCTCCAAAAAGCCCGATTGTGATTGCTTCAGTGAGTAGTCTTACGCCGTGTGATACGTTATACAGGACATTTAAAGTGCTTATATGCACACCCAGGGTGAATTTGCGCACTTGATGTTCACCGGGCGGGGTAGCACTGCAATATATAAAGGGAGCCTTTCCCCCAGCTCTAGCGACCACCAAGATAAAAGCAAAAAGCATAATTGCTCTAGTATGTGATCGCCAGGAATTCGTCTTGTCTTGTTGCAGTGATATGAATCGTGGCTTCTAACTTCAGCTTCAGAAGCTACAAATGACCCAGATGACTAACAGATTAGGACTTGAAAGAACACTTCTTGGGATGAGCCCTGAGTCCTGATCCGAGATGCCGATTTGACCAGATCCTAGAATCCACGGTACTTCCATAAGCAATCGTGGCAAATTTATTCGGGTATGTGGGAAGTGTTGTCCTAGATCTTGAGATCCTGCACTCAGTGCCTATTCCTGGCTGCAACAAAGAAGTTACCCGACCAACATTCCAGTAATGGATAAAGGATTCTGGTACAGGCTGAATACAGGTCACGAAGCGAACTGAAGAACGGAATGATAGAATGTTGATGAATTACATATATGAAGGGACAAGCGAGATTTCTATTGTTAAAAGCGCATTGATACGTTGAAAAATCCATAATTAGACAATGATGGCAGCCACCTCCTATTAAACGCCGTCTCAGGGGCTGAATAACACGAAAAATTCTCGAAAGTACTCTCTTCCCCTCGCGTATGCAGGATCTATGCATATATTGGCGCATCTTTCTTACATAGCTATTGTTCCGGAGACAATGCGGATCTTTCAAAGCGGTTCGTTTAATGTGCAGAAAAGCGTTATATTTAAGGCATCCAATGAACGATCCTTCAAAACTTTTTCTAAAGAGTGTTGAAAACTACCATGAATGTCACTCTCTTGATTATCACTTTCATTCACGCTATGGCGGCGTACGCAGGCCCCACCCTCCCCTTGCTCTTATTCGCCCAAATTCAATATTCCTGGGTGCCGCTTTCCGGCGATCTTATGGGTGATTACTCTGTGTTGTCTTATGGAAATCAGTCGGCATATCCCGTCGCCTTCACCTTCGAGAACGGCACCCTTCATACTAACGAGACTGATACCCCAGGGATGGTGGGATTTCACAACAATGTAGTTGTATTTGGTCCTGATATTCCCGGCAAGCAGTTCAATTTGAGCAAAACGGATTTACTGCGGTATAACACTACTTTCTATTTGTG
This sequence comes from Metschnikowia sp. 04-226.1, assembly GCA_002370245.1. Classification (NCBI taxonomy): domain Eukaryota; kingdom Fungi; phylum Ascomycota; class Pichiomycetes; order Serinales; family Metschnikowiaceae; genus Metschnikowia; species Metschnikowia sp. 04-226.1. The sequence continues at coordinate 203,583 of NLAD01000685.1, forward strand.
TCCTGTCCCCGAAAGCGACATGAGTTTTATCACCTACAGGAATGTTCATCCGGCTTGTTTCCAAACTGACCTTCTATTAACCCGTTACCCTAGAAAGCCTGTGGGTTATTGGAAGAATAAGCCTGAACCTCCCAAGCCTGAACCTCCAAAGCCTGAATCTTCAAAGCTAGAATCTCCGAAGCCTGAACCTTCAAAGCCTGATCCTCCAACGCCTGAACCTCCAAAGCCTGAACCTCCAACGCCTGAACCTTTAGAGCCTGAACCTTTAGAGCCTGAACCTTTAGAGCCTGAACCTTTAGAGCCTGAACCTCCAAAGCCTAAACCTTCAAAGCCTGAACCTTCTAAATCTTCAGAATCTCCAAAACCTGAACCTTCAAAGCCTGAACCTTCAGAGCCTGAACATTTAGAGCCTGGACCTTCAAAACCTGAACCTTCAAAGCCTGAACCTTCAGAGCCTGAACATTTAGAGCCTGAACCTCCAAAGCCTAAACCTTCAATGCCTGAATCTTCAATGCCTGAACCTTCCAAATCTTCAGAATCTCCAATGCCTGAACCTTCAAAGCCTGAATCTTCAAAGCTAGAACCTCCAAAGCCTGAACCTTCAAAGCCTGAACCTTCAGAGCCTGAACATTTAGAGCCTGAACCTCCAAAGCCTAAACCTTCAATGCCTGAATCTTCAATGCCTGAACCTTCCAAATCTTCAGAATCTCCAATGCCTGAACCTTCAAAGCCTGAATCTTCAAAGCTAGAACCTCCAAAGCCTGAACCTTCAAAGCCTGAACCTTCAGAGCCTGAACATTTAGAGCCTGAACCTCCAAAGCCTAAACCTTCAAAGCCTGAATCTTCAAAGCCTGATCCTCCAACGCCTGAACCTCCAAAGCCTGAACCTTCAAAGCCTGAACCTTCAGAGCCTGAACATTTAGAGCCTGAACCTCCAAAGCCTAAACCTTCAAAGCCTGAATCTTCAAAGCTAGAATCTCCGAAGCCTGAACCTTCAAAGCCTGAACCTTCAGAGCCTGAACATTTAGAGCCTGGACCTTCAAAGCCTAAACCTTCAAAGCCTGAACCTTCAGAGCCTGAACATTTAGAGCCTGAACCTCCAAAGCCTAAACCTTCAAAGCCTGAATCTTCAAAGCCTGAACCTTCCAAATCTTCAGAATCTCCAATGCCTGAACCTTCAAAGCCTGAATCTTCAAAGCTAGAATCTCCGAAGCCTGAACCTTCAAAGCCTGAACCTTCAGAGCCTGAACATTTAGAGCCTGGACCTTCAAAACCTGAACCTTCAAAGCCTGAACCTTCAGAGCCTGAATCTCCAAATCCTGAATCTCCAAAGCCTGAACCATCCAAATCTTCAGAATCTCGAAAGCCCGAATCGCTTAGACCTTTCGAATCATCGAAATTGCCTGAGTCTTTCCCATCTCGCAAACATTCACAACGCTCGTCGTTCAAGACTCCAGAACCTTCAAAAGTTTCTAAATATCCCAGAACCTCTGAATCTTTGGAAAAAACTGAATACCCCAGACCTACCGGATCCCCACAGCAGTCTCATACTTCTAGAGTTTTGGAATCTTCAAAACAGTCGGAATCATCTAGATCATCTAGATCTTATGAATTCCCACAGTCTTATTTGTCCAGTTGTCCCACCTCAAACATTACCTTCCACAAATCCTCCAGGATATCTGTCGCGAAATCTTCGAAGATGTCAGAAGTTTCCGGGTCACCTATGTCGAAAGAGCCGGATGTGATTAAAAACTTGCCCACTGACTGCACTGGATGCAAAAGCAAGATTGTCTCAGGTGCTTGTATATGGAATGCCAGCCTCACCAGGGAGCCAATCAGAGCCAGCGGTGGCGATTGTCAGACCTCCTCAAAAGCTACATTGTCCACTTCAAACATGATGTTGTCCACCTCGAAAATCACGAAGTGGAACACCTATACCAATCACGTCACTTACCTTTCGGAAGAGAAAACTTTCACCATGACCGTGTGCAGGGAGGAGTGCCATCCGTCTACCGCGACCATCACTACACCCACCACGTTGACTTTTACGGGGATCTGCATATTTCCTGATACCACCAAAGGCTCCAACCCTGAATACTCGGCCAAGCCCTTACATGCCCAAAAAAGCATTTCCAAGGATAGGGAAGAATCTTTAAATAATCGTCCCAAAGGCCCTTCTGAAACGGCAAAAGACTTAGCTGCCGAGGTGTCTCCCAAAAACGAGATTTCTAAAAGTGAAATTTTCCAAAACACGAAACCCCAAAGCACGAAACCCCAAAATACAAAACCCCAAAACACAAATCCTCAAAAGACTACTTCCGAAAGCAAGACGTCTGGTCTTTCCAGTCCAAAGTCTGGCACCTTTGAGAACACCCTCCACACAGCGACCCTCCAAAACATTGGCAAAATTACTCCTGTCGGCAATGCAGCTGCCAGGAATGCCATGGGTGCAAGTGTTCTTGCATTCGCAGCATTGTTGTTCTAAGAACGAACCATTTCGACTCTTATCTTTTGGATCTCTTATTCCAACTGCTGAGTTACTGCTGAAGGTATTCAATCCTACGCCTGTCTCTACACCATTGTTTGAATCAATGAATAATCTGACACACACAATGAAAACACTATCTATCTATCCTAAAGCCTGTAGAGCCATAAAACAACTATGAGTATCGCACGACAGGTAGTAGCTTATTCTCATGGCACTACCTAATCATAGCCATACTATAGTCAATAATTTAATAATCCAGAGTCACAATAACCTGTGTGTGTAGACTAATTAGAGTAGACTAATTAGAGTAGACTATAGATTAAATATAATGGATTGTTAGTGTAGTAAGTAATACCCTTGAACCAGTAATAATGCGCAGGGCTCATAACCCGGGATCTCGTCGAACGGAAACACTTTAAATAGACGTTAAGACTTCTTTTGAATGTCAAAAAAATGATGTATAGAAACTAAATATAGTGTAGTGTAGTGTAGTGTATAGTATAAGTCCCCTTCTGGATTAGTATAGCAAGGGAGCAGTAGCAATGAATAGCTAGTAATGAAATACCAGTAGTCTATTGTATGGGAGAGTTAGTATATTATAGTATAGCAATGGTTCATTTGTTAAGGACGAAATATAAGATATGGATAAAATTTAGTAGACAAGAAATAGTGATATTGTATAGTGTCAGCTTAAAGAGTAGCTGTTATATCATCAAGGGTTAACATTATGAGTAGACTGCCATACGTTGTGTACAGGAACCATCACCTATAATACGTTGTATACAGGAACCCTTAACTGTAATACGTTGTCTACAGGAACCCTCAGCTATAATACCAATTTAGTTTTATTGAAACTTTACTTATATTCCTAAAGCTATATCATGTAAATATCAAATTAATTAGATTTCAGGGGATTTATACCTATGGCTGAAATTATAGTTATTACCATTCTAGAATTTGCTATAGCTATGATACAGCTTATACTTCTAATTAATGATTATTTGAAAGATGCTATTTTAAATTATGTAGTGTTATTTTATTAAAATATTATCTACCATTATGGAAGAATTTATTCTGTTCAATTGTACTGAAGAAGATAGTGTTTTTTAGGTCTTTTATATTTATAAGAAATCATCGAGAGATATTTTAAATTTTTTTTTTTTCTTTTTTTACAATGGTTCTGTATACTGCTTTTAGAGCATAATATTCATAGTAATAGCACCGTATTGATAGTCATGGTACTCAGTCATAAGTGTAGATTTTCATAGTGGACGTTAGTTCTCACTGATAGCATGGCACTTGGTGTATGGAGAGTTATTAGACTAGATTATGTAAGCAGTATATAAACAAAATTGGTTGTAAAGAATTTTGGTGGTCTATGGAGGTACTAGAATGTTTGAGTCTGTTTCAAAATCTTTTGGCTGATTTTCCTAGGAGAAGGGAGGGGGGGCTACTTATATAGACCCATCAGACATATAGGCACCACTGATACCAATCTAGATTCACATCTGCATTAGAAACATTAGAGAGAGTCGATGCCTAAAGTCCAGATTCAGCATATATCTAATGGTATGGGAAGAGTATTGGATGACCAGAGAGCTTTGGGGGCTTGTTTATCCAGAGTCGTGCGAGGCCCATATCGAGTGTAGTACTTTTCTCAAAGGACTGCACACACGCACGATTTGCAGCCTGACTATGAACTGAAACAACTCTGAATCCACTATATCATTGATAATACTTTTTTTCAATTGTCTTTTTTAAATGCTCTAAATCTCTGATTTCTAACTGTTCATTTCCTAATTGTCTAATTGTCTAATTGTCCAGATTCTTCTTTCTGGTGTGGATTTCATTACATCTGGTATATAACTGATGTTAGAGATCTCTGGACCTTTGAATGTGAAAATAAGAAATTTTGGCTCTGACATGGTAAGACTTATTGCCTTTGGGGATTTCGACCATCTGTAGTGCATATAGTCATCAAAGGTCTAATTCGAATTGTCCACTGTTTCCGTTCAATAACTTAAAGGTTATGAGCCCTTTCGCCTTTAAGGAATCCAAAAATGAATTCTTCTATAAATTCACCCAATTCCGTCTTTCCCTGAATTACATTCGAATAATATGAAGATATTTGGTTTAAGCTAATCAGCACATTTACCACCTGACGCCACAGGTAGTTTTTGAACAATTTGTTGAAGCCTTTTTTAGCTCCGGCACATAGACCGATCAACCCAAACCAAAAGTAGTTGATTATGCTTTGCCTGTATATAGCATGTTTCTCGTTATGTCCATACTGAATAAAAAAAAACGAGTTTCATGTGAAGTCATTTAAAGTTCAACTGTATCACTGTGTTTATATTGGCCAATTGCCCTTTATGGTCCAATTGCCCGTTATGGTGGTTGCTCAGTGATGAAAGCCAAAAGTGTTGAACATGAGTAGTACACCTCCAGATGTACTGCATGTGTAGGTGACATCATATAAGCGTGTGCCGATCTCTGGCTTTTTTATGTAGACGGTTTTAAAAAGATCGACGGATGTTTTGTCTAGGCCTCGACCATAGCTCGTCGTCCATGGCTCGTCTTAGCCTTGTTGAAAGATGGCATTAGGGCTAAAAAAAAAGTATACACAAGAGACGATGAAGTCGCATACTTGAATGACTTTGGAAACAGGTCAGTTGAGGTTAGGAAAATTCGGGGTTTTCTAGTATTATTTTAGATGCAGACAAGAGTGAAGTAACTGAGATGACTACCCAAGCTCCATACTCATAAGAGTAATTGGAGGCCAAGACATGACCGTTCCCGTTTAGGCGAGGGTTAATTGTAAGATGCACCAGAAGATACTTAGGCTTAACCTTAATCAATCATACATAAGCCTCGAGGAGTGTATACACAGCTGAAGCTTAATCAGCCTACAATTGCTTCTTTGAAACTTCTCAAGATTGTTCGCTGTCACACTTCAGCATTGTTGGCCTGCACCTAAGTCTTCGCAACTTTGGCGCGCATTAGAACAAGACCAGCACTTTCACCAGTAATTCATCTCCATTCACCAGAAGAAGTAAGCACATTTGAAGGGTTATTTTGTGTTAATCTTTAAGGTCACATGTTTATCAGAAATGTTCTACAAAAACTAATCAATTAGTGTGAACCAATTAACACCTCATGAGAGGTGTTCTCTACCTGGTACCAACATCATTTCCAAAGGAGGTCTTAGACCCTTCGTCGCCATGACATCTAGTTAATCGCCAATATCTTCGGTGGAAGAATTACCTGGCGAGAAGTATCTTTGCGCTGCTGTGTACAGGCTTTGCAAGAGTGTCAAGACATTCTTGGACCCATTGTTCAAGCAGTATGCATTCAGAAGGAGCAATAAAGTTCAGAGAACCTTTTTTTAAAAAAAAAAATCGGATGTGCTATAAAAAAGGGGCCAATTCCTACTCTGCAAACTTCCAAAAAGCATCATGAAATTATCCATTTTCTTCTATGCCTCGCTTGTGGCCTCTGCACCTTGGGCAGCAGACTCTTATGCTTTCTATGTCAAGTACAACGAGACAATGGAGCCTCTTTCTGCCACCCGCTACAATGAGGGAGATGCAGATTCCAGCTTTTTGACCCATAAACTCTGGTCTCCTGCACCCGTCGAGTTCACTCTTGACGGTAACTTTGCTTCTACAGACAAAATATCCACTCCAGGAACGGCCGGTTTAGTCAATGGTATGTTATTCGTTGGTGGAAAGACCCCCAAGACTCCGTTCTACATGGACAATAAAAAAAAGGTGATTACTGCTTCGTTCCAGTCGTGTGAGATCGCCGAGAGTCACGTGCGTGGTATCGTGTATGCCAAAACAAAACTCGCAACCAGAAACTGTCATGATGTGGATATTTTCCTCTTGCCGTATGAGAAAAAGGCTGAAGATGAGCAACAGGATGAAGAGGCCATGAACAGGGTGTCTGAGGAGGAAAGAAAGAATGGACTTGAGGAGGAAAGGATGATTCTGCCAAGCAACGAGTCTCCAAGCGGGTCTTCAGGTGAGTCTCCAGAAGATACATCTTCGTCTCCAGAAAGCGCTCCTCCAAAGGAACCTCCATCATACAATCCACAAAGCGAAACTCCAGAACAAAATGACAATGTGTCAGAGGACGACGAGTCAAAGAAGACCCCATTGGCTCTCTTTATAGCCTATGAAGATAAGATGGAACCCCTTTTTGGAATCAAGCCGGAATACGGACAGAACTCAATACTTTCTCATGGAGACAATTCCGAAGCCCCCATTGAGGTCGCACTTGAAGACAACAAATACATGGTGACTACAAACACACCTAAACCGTCTAACGTTGGTTTTTTCCAAGATGTATTTCACTTTGGGCCATATGTTCATCGGCAAAATTTCCAATTGAATGCAAAAAAAAAGCTTCAAACCAAGTTTTTCTCCTGCACCGTCGACTTCAATAAAGTTAGCACAAAAATGATAGCCAGCCAGCCCTTTCTCCCAGAATGTATCCCGGGGGACATTTACCTCTTGCCTTTCGAGAAGCGTACTGGGTCCGATGGAAAAGAGGTGGTTGTTCCTGTGCATGTGGAAGGAGGAAATTCTGCGGCCTCTACACCAAGTGAAGAAGGAAGCGAGGAAGAAAACTCTGAGACCTCCACACCAGGTGAAGGAGATGACGAATCAAATGAAGGACCATTGGTTTTATTTGTGAACTATAAAGATAAGATGGAGCCCCTCTTTGCAGTCAAGATTGGAGACTACTTCGGAGAAAACTCAGTGCTTTTTCACGGAGAGAACCCCGAAGCTCCCACTGAGTTCACTCTTGAAGACGGCAAATACGTGGTGGCTTCAAGCACGCTTGTACCCTATACCGTGGGTATTTACAACGCCTACTTGACCTTCGGGCCAGATGTGTTTCGGGAAGAAATACAAATTGACGCAGAAAAGAAGCTTAAAATCCAGTTTTACTCCTGTCCCGGCTATGACTCTGACAATGATATCTCCACAAAAGCAATTGTGAGCACCATCGCCCTAAACGGATGTACCCCCGTGGACGTCTACCTCTTGCCTTTTGAAAAGAGCACCGGCTCCGATGGGAAAGAGGTGGTTGTTCCTGTGCATGTGGGAGGGGACAAAAAAGAAAATTCTGAGACCTCTACAACAAGTGAAAAAGGGAGCGAGGGAGAAAACACTGATATTTCTACACCAAGTGAAGTAGATGCTGAATCAAAGACGACCCCATTGATTTTCTTTGCGGACTACCAAGGTGAGATGCAGGCCCTCTTTGAAATCCAACTTGGCTCTCGCTTCCAAGACATCCAAGGGTTTGCTTTCGGAGACGAACCCGAAGCCCCCATTGAGGTCACTCTTGAAGACAACAAGTACGTGGTGACCACAAACACACCTGAACCCGTGAATGTGTGTGCTTATCTCGACTGGTTGGCCTTCGGGTCAGATGTGCCTCGAAAAGCACTCGAAATGGATGCGGATAAAAAGCTCAAAACCAATTTTTTCTCCTGCGCCGGCAATAGCAATTACACTCCCATCATCAGAAATACCATTACGACCAAGGCCCTCCTGGTTGATTGTACCCCGGTAAACGTCTACCTCTTGCCTTTTGAGAAAAGAACCGGGTCCGATGGAAAGGAAGTGATTGTGCCTTTGCCTATGGAAGGGGACAAGGAAAAAAACTCTGAGACCGAGCCAAAGCCCGAGGCAAATAAGCCCACCAATGGAGACCTACCTGAGGAATTCTGGGCATGAAGATTCGAGCCTCTTTAATGTTTCAGGTTAGTGACTTTACGGCCCGACTCGCTCGCAGCTTGTATTTTTTTTCTGTTGCTTGTGCTCTTACTCGACAGGTGAGTTTCTGACTGTTACTAGTCTCTGACTCAGTTAGGTGCTGAAGATGTTGGAGATGTCTGGTGCTACACAAATCTAATACATGTCTGAAGCTTCACGACTGGAGAACACTACACCAATGAGTACTGAGTCAGTCGGTCACTGGTACTGTGATGTAGGTCACTATAAACTCTCTTGTACGTTATAAAGGCACTTGGCAATGTTGTACGATACCATAGACTCTTACATAAGCTGGATCGGTTATGGATATACTATTGAAGCTTAGCGTTTTCTGAATAATCTCTAGCCGTAGTTTTTTTCAGTACTTTCTGTGAAGCTACACTTTCTCCTGCCAAGCCAGTTTCTGCACCTTCTGAAATAATGATTATGATTACCCATGAATGGCTATTTCTCATGGTAGCCTTTAGTCAGCATAAATAGTCAGTATAAATAGTCAGTATAAGAGTCAAAAGTCAGCTTATGCTTTGTGGGGTTACTACTATTATTAATCTTTTGCTTCTGAGTAAGATTATCGTTTCGGTGGTGTATTGTTTCACTACTGAGTGATTTGTCTTGTTTTCTTGTGTTATATGCAGTACTCTAATATAATACTGGTTTCTTTTCCTTCTGAACCTTAATTTTGTCGATAATAAAGTATTTCTAAATTATTCTGGTAGTATAAACCCAAAAGTCGTTGGAAATATTATGGACAAGGTGGTGCATAAGATAGTAATAGATGAACACGATATATTGCCGGAGGTACGGATGTTGTGTTCAAGCTTCAATTTCTACGTGGCAATGTTTTCTCTGTAGTCCAGAGGCCGGGAATAATCTCTTGTAGAAATGTTACAAAACTGTCTAACTTGTCTCTACATATATATATATGAGCTAATTGATCACGTATAACTATAGGTTTGGCAGAACCCATAAAAGAGGAATATGAATAATTTCCTTTTAAATATTTATTAAGATAAAGCCATTGCTTTTTTTTGGCGTTTTTCATGGTGGTTTTTGGTGGTTTTTGGTGGTGGGTTTAAACTTTTGCCGAACTGTGTCAGGGTGCGAGAAGAAGTAAAGCCTTGGACGAAAAAAGTATACATGAATAGCAAAAATACCCAAAGGCCGAAAAAAGCACTGGAAAGTAACTAGGCATTTCTAAACGCCTTTTAATTATACGCAAACAATATTTTTTCCCTTTACATTTTTTTGGTGGTCCATTACTCTTCTCATTTGGTGTATTTGTAGGTGTGTTGTGTTTTGTGGGGAAGCAGCTGACAAGCCAGCGAAGGCAGCGGGGAACAACTGTGTACAGTCCGCAGTGGTTATGCGCGCATCTTGTTTCATATTTGATCGAGTTGGCGCACTCCGGATATAAAAAGGAAGCTTTTCCTCCTCACTCCCCTCATCGGAAAATAATGCAACATCATGAGCTGATTTGAAATGCTTCTAAGTCCTAACAACCAGAGTCACCTTTTTATTTATTCCACTGTCTGCATAGAGCTCTAGTGATGAACCTTTCGAATACTTGTGCTAATAGATCTTTATGTTGACGATGCCAAGTTGTATACCCACCAATATAATCTAATCAACCAAAAGATCCTTCTCCCTATTGGAGCTTGTGGCGTTTGGATACCCTTTTTGTATACCCTGTTCGGTCTTTTCCAAAAGCTACCCTCGGTTATTCTTGCCTCATTGCTGAATGTGGTGCTACTTGTCTGATTGTCCTGTGTAAAGAAAGAAGCCCACCCTCTGTTATTCAATAAAGCCCTAATTCAAAACACAAAGGATCGCCGCAGCGTCCCAATGAAATCAAGCCATCCTGTGCTATGCGCGCACAGGCATTTTACAACAATAGTGCTGCCGGCACTAGCAACTATAAGAAAATTTGTTTCATATCGGCTTTGGGTGCTTGGCTGGTTCTTGATGCAGCTCCACAGATTCTTAGGCCAGGCATATTGCCCACTGTACCAAATGCCGAATAGCTTGGCCAACATACTAAGTAAGAAGTTGGCACCCTGATCAAAGAGCCATTGCATTCAAGAGTTAAAAGACGTCAAAGTACCTCTAATTGAAATTCATGAATAATTGTGACATTGAAATGAGGGGAGCCTTATTTCTTGAAGTTCGTGTTCTCAGACAAACAATCGACCAAGAGCTAAAAGAATAACAGAGGTTCTCGGAACAAACTTTTCGACCTCTTTATGCACAATTATAAAGCGTGGTCTCACATTCTTATAGCTATTGTTCCGGGACAATGCGAAGCCACCAACACGCTTGTATTGAAAGGCCGAAAAAGCATCGCATTTATTGGCAATCCTATATAATAGACCGAGTTTCCATCCTTCAATAGCATCACAAGCTATCATGAAAGTCCCACATTTGATTCTGGCATCGCTTTTTGCCGCGACTGCCTTTGCCGATACGTATTTTGTCTTTTCTGCAAAAGTTGATGACAAATACTTGCCGCTTTCCACTCTGCGTCATCGTTGGGGCTCACGTTATCTTGCTTACGGTGACACAAATGAACCACCTGTCGAAATTTCCATTAATCGTAATCGAGCTTATGTTGAAGCAAGAACCGAAGCCCATGCTGAGTTGTGGTTAGATAGAGGGATGTTGGCATTCGGCTGGGAAGTCAAAGGTGTCGATATCGAATTGGATAATACTGGAAAAATCAAACGGAAATTTCAGCTGTGCCTTGAAAACAATATTTATGTTATAAAGTCCATCCCTGAGGCGCCTCTCCCAAAAAACTGCATCGATGTGGATATTTACTTCTTGCAGTATGACGAAAAGACAAAATCTATCGTGGAACATCAGTCTGTGGCTAAGTCTACAGAAGACCTTTTACCTGAAGAAGAAGATGATGACTTTAAAGTCTCGAGTATCTTTCTTGCTAAAGTCGGTGAAAAGTTCATACCACTCTCCTCGGGCACATATGATGAAGCTAAATTGCATGCCAGCGTCTTAGTTTACGGAACTTACGATGACGCTGTACAGTTTTCTGTATATGGAGACTTTTTTAGAGCTGAACATAAACTTACCCCGGGATTATTGTGGAAGCACGATGGCTTGCTTTTCTTAGGCAAAACTGACTATCCGACTAAGCTCAACATTGATAACCAAGGAAGGGTAGAAGGTTTTTTCGAATCATGTAAGATGATTGGATCCACAAAGCGTGTGATAGTGTCAGGTACTACTTCAGCCCGCATCACCAAATGTGAACATGTGGAACTTTACTTCTTACCCCATGACCCAATAAACAAGTCTACACAAAATAGTAGGAAAGTACCTGGGTCAGATGTTTATGTTCCTGAAGATATTGGGAATCAAGAAGCAGAAGAGAAGGAAAGTCCATCTAATGAGCGTGGCGTACCTGACACAAAGCAGAAAGCTGAGGCAAATGACGACAAATCAACAAAGCCCTCATATGTACCTTCTGGCCCCCCATTAGCCTTCTCTGCAAAATTGGGTAGCTCTTACATTCCGCTTTCCAGCCAAAGTTTGGGTAATCACAGTGTGTTTACTTATAATCGGGCAGTAGACTCTTCCATCTTTTTCACAATGCAAGAAGGCTATGCTATCTTAACAGACAAAGAAAATCCAGTCTACGCCGGGTTTGATACAGAAACACTTGCCTTTGGACCTACTATACCTAAGTCCCAGTTTCGTTTGAATGAAGAAAAGAGGATTGTTAGTGATGACTTTTACTCGTGCTCGGTCGGCAAGAACTTTTTGGTCGTGGCTAGGCTGAAAGTGAATGGATTGTGTCTCCGTTTGAATGTCTATCTCTTAGAAGTGGATGAAAAGACTAATACAGTCATACCACCTCCGTCTGTGAACTCGGGATATTTAGACTTCTTGCCTTCTGAAAATGATTCCGTGCCTAAGGAAGGAGAAGAATCTGTGCCGGAGGAAGGAAGTGACAAGTTGAAGGAGTCTTCTTTCGGTAAAGTGCCCGAGGTGAATGAGGAGAATAAGTCTCAAGGTGTTGGTGTGTTGAGCACTCTTTCTAAGAATGAAACCGTGGTTCTGAGCAATACCTTCAACAATCCTCCTAGTGTCCCTGTATCAAAGCTGGCATCTGAAATAAATAAGGTGTCTGTACCTGACTCGGTTACCTTTTCCACTGTCACTGATGTGTCTTTGAAGCATGGTGCCTACTCAAATGTCTCTGCTACCAACTCTGACGGTTCCGTTCCTGGTTACAAGATGCCTGAAGGCAGTGACAAAATCCCCAGCGATAAGTCTGAAGGATCTAACATTTCTGAAGTGACTGAGAACTCGATTACTGACCACATTGAAGCCAAAAACAAATCTTCATTCGATGCTTCGACGATCAATGGAGGTAACCAACCTCCTAAAGAAACTGTTCTTACCACTACAAAGGAAACCACTTCCACTGCTACGGTGTGCAACGAGTGCAAGGATGCTTCCCATACCACCGTGTGGAAGACCTACACCGACTACACCACCTACTGTCCACAAGAGACTACCTTGACTATTACCGTGTGCGAGGAAATGTGTACGCCAACTACTGTGACTGTGTCTGCACCCACCACCTTGACTATCACCGGAATTTGTGTTGTCACCGAGACCGTTACAGTGGATGATACTGCTACTGAATACCGTACTGTGATTGAGGCTAGCTCGTCCACTGCAGAAATCCCTAAGGAGACCGCACATAATGAGGGCCCTGCCCCCAAAGGCTCTACAAAGACCGGAGTTTCCAAGCCTGAAGGTCCTACAGAAGCACTTGCTCCCAAAGCCAAGTCTTCTTCCTCCGAAGGCCCAGCTGAGACTGACAAGGCAAAACCTGCTCCTAAGGCAAGTAAGGCAAGTAAGGCACCAACCAATGAATCCAAACCAAGCAAAACTGTGATTACGCAACCAAGCGTTTCTCTGCTCGTTAATGGTGCAACCAAGAATTCTATTGGTGCATGTGTTATCGGACTCGTTGCTTTTTTCTTTTAGTGGTTCCCTTGGTCCATTGGTCCAGTGTAGCCCTTTTTGATCTTCGTATCAAAAAATAGAAATGTTCAGATCTTTCGATATGTATACTCATATCCTAGGATCATCACATTTATCAGGATTAAGAGTTGATTTAAAGATGATGAGGATAACTCTGATGTCGATAAATTGACGTAGATGAGGAGTAGAAGATTCAACACATTACTTATTAATGCACTCATTGACTATTCCTAATACATAAGTAAAAGGCTAATACTATTCTTCTTTACTATAGACTCTGTCCATTGCAATGAATTTTGAACCATGTCGTATATAACGTGTATATGTACATAGCAGTCTCCTTAACAATCTCCTTAACTCTAATATACAATACTCTAATATACAATACTCTACTAGACCACTTCATTACAACTACAACTATGTACATACAATATAATACTAAATCTATACTCTTACTTGGTACTACAATTAAAGTGAAGGCTACACTTAATGTTGAAATTGCCATTGCAGTCGATATTGAATGTAGTAGAGCATAAGTAGTATTACAGTAGAGTATACAGTATAGAGTATATGGTGGTAGAGTATATGGTGGTAGAGTATATGGTGGTAGTAGAGTATTGATCAATGGAGTCCGGTATACTGTAAAAATAATAAATGAGTAGCTAGTGTATACAGTTTCTTCACACATCACAAACTAAAATAGAGAATTAGATATACAATACTTATTTGGAGGAATACTGTGTAGTGTTAGTGATTATCTGCAGTCTACTCATCACTGATTGGTTAACTCTGTCACAGAACATAAGAAATACTCAGAGTACTTTAAAGTTAGTCTTCCCAGAATATATTCTTAATTGCCTCTTTCAAGAAGTAATGGCTATTATGTGGTAGTGTATAGTGTGTAGTAGGTAGTGTAGTGTGT